>APFE030303193.1:79588-123657 GCA_000404065.3 Pinus taeda
ATGGACTGGTAAGAAACACTCTCTTTCACATCTGAGGGTATTTGGATGTGATGCATATGTACATGTTCCAAAGGAGAAGAGAACCAAGTTGGATAGTAAATCTGAAAAGTGTATCTTTATTGGGTATAAGGATGGTTTAAGGGGTTATAAGCTTTGGAACCCAGTAACAAGGAAGGTTGTGTACAGCTGAGATGTGGTGTTTAAAGAGGTGAAATATGTTATTAAACATGAAGTCAAACCAAAGGAACCTGAGAAGATAGAGTTTGAGCTAAAGGAGGAAGAATCAGACTCTACAGCAGAGGAGGAATTAGAAGATGAAGAGCCACAAACTCTGGCTGTGAGAAGATCAGTTCTAGAAAGAAGGCAGCCATAAAGGTATAGTCCATCTACTTTCTGTTCAAATTTTGTTTTGTTTGTTAATGATGATGATCCTAGAACTTGTTGAAGCCCCGAAAATCAGGTCTATAACAAGGGGGATACCCACCCGGTCCGGACCTTGGTTGGAAACTCCTTTTCCATTTGGTATAGTGGATCCGACTAGGGATATGGGACCAGTTTCCCAATTTGTGTGTGTGTGTGAAGGATTGATATTTCTTTCCTAAAAGTTCCTAAGTGAGATGCTCTAATTCTGACTCTAATCTAATGATATGCAATTGTATTCTAATAAACAGAAATATCTAAATCTACACTAACTCGGGGTGTAATCCTTCTGTTATGTGATCTAAAAAGATTTCAAATAACAATCGGTAATAAAGATCATTCAACTATTATGAGAAAAGAATTCAATATAGATAAACCATTTCGTATAAGAAGTTAGACGAAACAGTTGTGAAAAACATATCGCATAATAAGCTACTCATACATTAAGCATAAATAAATAGCTATCACCGTACAAAAGTGCCAAATGATAACTCATGCTTTCACGCGTTAATATATAAAAAATTGAACATGAATATCACTTTAACACAGAGGCAGAAATAGTTAAGAGATAAAAGTACCATTTATAACTAGTTCTACTCATGAGCTTCAAGCGATAATGATTTATCTCTTCTTAATCCAACATCCACTAAGAGTACAGAAGTGCAACATTAGTAGCAGATATTAAATGTAGATATCAATAAATCATGTTCCATTCATTCATCAAAACCTCCTCGTGGGGTGCAAAAGTGCATGCTCTGAGGACAAATTTTTGATAAATTTTTGGACCCTTATCTAAATGCATGAGAAGGTTTTAAATACTACTAACTAAATCTAAAAATAATTTATTACAAAAATGTAGGATACGATTTAAGTGACCGTCCTTTTTCTAGGCAAAAGTAAAGCAAAATTAATACTAACATTGAAATTAAACTTAACAGCTAACTACTTTTGTATCTGATCCTTGAAATCGCAAGCATTCAACATTTGCTTGAGTAGGGTCGGCTGGCGGACTTCAGACTTCAACTGTCCTGCGAAAACGGAATCAGCAAGAGTTGGCACCATCTTTTCGGCATAATTGATGATGCATTTGAGGGTCATACACTGGCTGTGTGGTTTCACCAAAAACGCCCAGTAAGAATCCCAATTCAACTTAGTTAATATTTTGATTGATTCTACCTTTTCTTGAGCCATCTGTCTCTAGTCTGTCTGCAATTGCTATACATATGTACATACCATATTGAAGATATTTCAAACAATTACTACTGGTTTTAGGATTCAAGTTTTACTTTCTTACGTTTAGCGTTCTTTTTCCGAATTTCTAGGCTTACATGTAATTGAGCAACTAGAGGCTTTCCATTTCAAGAATTTTTACCCAGCGATGCGCGATTAGGCGCTAATCGCGAATCGGAAATTGCCTCCGTTTCTTGATCCGGGCTTCCTTGGTGCATTTTTTGCCTCTTGTGTGCTTTCTTTTAGTGGATGTAAAGCTCAAATTTTGTGAAAATAATAATTTTGTAAGTTCTTGACCCGGAGTCTTACATTGTCTGTTTTTAATGTTAGCATTATCCAGTACCCATTTAACCATATCTATGTAGGGGAGAATTTTGGGCCTTGTTGCTACCCGGTGCAAGAACGAACAAGCTAAATCTGCCACTGATGCCTTGGAAGACCCCTGTGAACCAGCAGTAGTCGTAACCTTCTCAAGTCGTGATACCAACGTCTATGTTACATGTGGTGTCTGTATATAGGGGCGTCATTTCTTTATCGTCAGAACTCGGAGCTTTGCATTTCTTCCCCATAATATCCTGTATACTGCTCTGTATAGTTCTTTTTTCTTCGTTCCTGCAGTTTACAAGTGAGGTGAGAGTAATGGTAAGGAAAGGTTATGAGAAAGCTTTTTAAATGTCGAAGACATAAAAATTATACCACCTTACGTGAACTGACTCTTTGATAAGCACAAAACCATATTTCATTAACAACTTCCAACTAACTCATTAATTAGCATTAAAGCGCATAACCAGGTCTCGGTTCATGGAAAACGTTTTCTCGAATAATGAGCCCGAAAGATTCGCGATGAAGCGATTTTGCGATTTGCTTCGCAATATCGCAGATCGCTGTATCGCATTTACATGATACCATTCTGCCACTTTATTGCAATATCGCCCTACCGCTTTATCGCAATATCGCAGGAATGCGGCATGTGAAAATTTTGTTAGTGTGATTTCTGCGAAATGTGATTTTGCGATATGCGCCGTCGCATATCGGCCATTGGGGTTTTTTAGCGTAAGTGGTCTTTGATGCATGCGATGCGATATATGTTTTTTAATATGTAGTCTCGCATCACGATCTCGCAATCTCAGAATTCGGCTTGTAAGGGAGTATCCTATTGTTCCTTTTGTAATGCGATATTTCTTAAGGAGCGATTTTATCTTACATTATCATGAAACTTAAGCTTTTTTTAGATTTTTCGAGGATATTTTCCTAAGTTTATGATGGAAAGTTTTATTAAAAAGGAAATACATTTGTATCATTGAAGAATTGTTCATTTTTGTAATGAAAAAGAGGTTTCCCCCTCAAAGAGGCTAATTTTGAAGTCATTGATCTATCTCTTCTTCTATTTTGTGAGTTGGTTGCATAACAAGGTTGCTCAGTTATGCACCAACACTGATCAACAGCAGGTTGTCCCTTGTTGGGGGTGTGCTAATTCTAGAAATTTAGGAAAATTAAAAATAATCTTGAAGCTTCCTCTTCCAGAAGCTTCCAAGAGTTGTTCCAACCATTTACCTTGGATAAAAACTGTGAATCCTATTTAATCCTACCTTGGAGATTTCACCTCTTATCCCTTGATCTCATCTTCCAATCAATGATGGATCTCAAGCCTAGATTGGTAAATGGATAAGAATTCCTAAACTACCACATTCTACTATAAATCTATAGTTGTCTACAACATCATACCCTCATGTTGTTGTCGCACCCCCTGTGACCCCCCTGCAGCACCTGACGCAACATACAACTCCTAAAACTAGTCATTGAAAGAATATAACACACATCCAACAAACATTCCCTTCCTGCCCAAATTTTAGAGTCCTATTGCATTGAAATTTAATGCTTTTTCCATAACCACTTGTGTTGAATCCATTAATTTTTTGGCTCTAAACCTTTGGTTTTCCAAACACTTCCTACCAATAAACTGATACTTTGGATCAAAATATATGGGCTCGCACATTTGATATACCTTGTTATTCAATTCACGGCTTGTCCATCTATCCTTTGTTGATTTCAAACTTGTGTCGTTTCTCTAGGTGGCAGAGAGGGTCTGATTCTCTACAATCATGGAATGCATCACGTACATGTATCTTATTTAATAAGGTTCTTAACTCATCGGTGTTCGGAAAGATTATTATAATCAAAGCTCTATTCCAAATTTTAATAATCCTTGAGGCTCAAGAAATTCCCATCTAACTAATATACATTCTGGTGGAGGCTTGATGATTATATCCTCACTGTTTATCCTTAATTCACCCTAATTTTCCATAAGATCAACTTCAACATTCAAATTTTGTTTGATATGGTTAAAATCTATATTAACAAAATGCTTAATCAACAAATAAATTTGATGCAATATGGGGGGAACCTAAGGATCATCATTCTCTTGAATTTTTAACACTTGCTAAATGACGATCTTAGAGCCTCCAAAGACCTTTAGGGACCGGAAATTATTGACGAGAATGAATTCCAAACCTTGCCAAAGTTCATAGTACTCTGCCTAGTTATTGGTCGACACCCCTAAGCCCCAAGAAAATTTTATCTCTCTTTCTTCATTGAGGTGAGAAAGAAACGACCCTCCCTCTCCAGCCTCCCTGGACATTGATGGATATTTCAATGAGACTAAGGAGTTCACTAAAATTTTTGGAGTGTCTTATATTTTCAAGTTGGTTCCAATTAGCTTTCGAAATATATAATTTTAATTTATGGAATTTTTGTATAGCTCTGAAAAATACATCTAAAAAATTCATGTTGCTTTTCCTCTACATTATATTGCATATATTTGCATTAAGATGTTAGTTTAGTACCTAAATGCCAAAATTACTTTTAACAATTTGCTTAGTTGTGAGAAGAATAATTTCCTATGCACCACAAAATTTTGGATTT
The DNA here is from genome assembly GCA_000404065.3 of Pinus taeda. Lineage (NCBI taxonomy): Eukaryota > Viridiplantae > Streptophyta > Pinopsida > Pinales > Pinaceae > Pinus > Pinus taeda. The sequence goes on from APFE030303193.1 coordinate 84,161, forward strand.
CTTTAATATTAATTTTATATTTTAAAAAATAATAATAATAAAATTAATGAAGCCCTTAAATTGTGATGTCAAGCACGGAGATTGAGTTTGAGGGTCCTACCATAATCAATCATTTTCTCTTACTACGTAGGTCTTAGATAACTCTTGTGTATGAAATCCAAATATAGAGATTTATAAGTGTGTAGTTGCATTAATCATGAACAAGTGGACCATATTATGGATCTCATAAAAAATGAAGTTAATTTTAGGTGGCCAGAAAAACTAATGTGTTTTTCTTTATGCAGCCAACTCAACCATCATGTTAAGGAAAAGAGATAATCCCACATATTTTTCAGAATTCATAGGAATGCACACACATTAATAACATGTGTGCATTATTGTTACATAAAATAAAATAAAAATCATGTAAAACTACCTCCCCTTGACATGTTTCAAAAGAAATCTTTAGCACTAAAACCTTCTTCTAGGGGAAAATAACCTGTTTTCCTCTCAAAAACATAGTCAAGGCCCCTCTACCCATCCTCTTTGTGCAAAACCACCAAATGATTGTTGGAATATCACTTGGAGGTGAAACGCCCCACATAGAGGAGTTGATGTGACATGGTTGTAGGCCTTGTTCATGGTGCTTAAGGCCCAGAAGGTTATTTTTATTCCATAAGGCCCTTGCTTTCCTTTTCAACCATGATCTAAGCCTCAAAACCTATTATTATTTCCTAAAACCAATAAATGGTGGTCATATTTCATTTAGAGGCCAAAAATCCCATATAAATGTCCCATGTGGTGTTTTATTGCATATTTCAAAATACTTCAACTAAGAAACTTTATTAAATTCCCAAGGTCTTTGTTATCCTTCCTTAATCATTGTTAAGACAAAAATGCCCATTAGTGTTATAGATAATGTCATAATGTCCCCTAGTAAGCCACTCATAATTGAAAGTTACCAAAAGGAGGGAATTTTTGTGGATTGGATGTGTTTTTAATGGTGATTGAACCTAAGAAGCACCATTTAGGGCATAATGCCTCTAGAGTCCTCCCCTAACCTTGGTTAGAATTTAAGGCCCATTCTTGGTTAAAAATTATCGTAGCCATGGCACCCATAGTTCTATTGAAGGTGATCACTAACCAACAAAGCTTTAGCGAACTTCTTCCTCGCTATTGCTATGACTTCTCCCATTTTTCTAGGCTCTTCTATTCTCCTTAGACCTTCGTGTGGGTTCCTATAGGAAGCAATAATGATTCTCCACCTCTCCTCCTTGGTTGTAAAAACATCAAACCATTAGATGATAGGTCGAAACAAAAAATGACGATGATTTTTATGTTACCTCACACATTCATCATGATCCACTTAACTTTTCTATTCATTGTTCCTTGCTAGCATTCAATTTTACCGGTTAAAATCATTAAAACGCATGGCTTTTATTTTGGTAGCGCTACCTATTGAAATGATATGTATCGTGAGGTGTCAATTGATTTGGAAGCGCTTTTTTTTCATCATGGGTACCATTCACTACCTTTTGATTCAACATCACCTTCTTCTTATATCATTAAGATGAGCGTTTCCAAATTAAAAGGCAATGCCAACTTAAACCAGCAGAATGATTTTATTTTAGTACCTCACACATTAGCTTGGTATTAGAGCCAATAATAAAATTCCTATTTGGGGCCTTGACAACTAGAAACGAGGCCTTTTTTAGACACCCTTACTTCTTGAGAAAATCGAGGGGTGTAGATGCATCTCTCAAGGATATTTTTGCAAGTTTAAAATCCCCCATTTGCATATATTTGTGAGTATTTAGAAGTGTTTTTTACAGATAACCGTTGTAAATTTGTGGATTTCATCATAGAAGTTTCTAGTGAACATTTTAGACAATTCGTGGATTGACTCAAACATATTTTGCAACATTTTCTACCATAATTTTTCCCTCATTGCAGACATTTCCTTGTAACTCACTTATAACTCACTTGGAATTGCCTTGTAACTCATTGGAACTTCCTTGTAGATCATTTGTACTATTATAATGTTCTTGTGGTTTGGTCAAGACATTTCCAACATCCCTTATGACACTCACTAACAATTTCTCCATTTGATGGAGTGTTATAATACTTTCAACCAAACAGGTATTTGTTAGATCTATCTTCATCGAGTGACAAAAGTTCATGTAGTATAGAAGAAATTGACCAAACATCTGCTACGTTGTCTAGCATGCGAAGATGAATTAGAGGCGAAAATATTAGAAGAAAATTCCATAGATGCATGGAATTTTTTCTCCCTAAAGGGGGGTCATGTTCTTATGATAATGGGAGCATAGATGACATGGAGGTGCCCTTGAGGTACAAACATCTAGTGAAAGAATGGGAACCCAAGGATCTTCCTAAAATAAACATTGATCTTTCTATCAATGAAAGGATATACTGCATTGCCCCATTTCCATTACATGGTTTGGGGCTATTTTCCATTGATGGCCTAAAGGTATGTTACGTTGGATTAACTGAATTGATGGAGTATGTCAAACCTTGTTACGCATACAATGATTGGTTATGGCTAGTCCAATATACCAAAAGTATGAAAAGATACGTCATGGCCACAAATTATACACAACTAAAAGATAATGATCAAAATAAAGGTGCAACTATGTATATTGATGGAAGGCAAAAAGAAGAAAGGAATATTGCAGGGTTTATAAATAGTACATGGCCCATGAACATAAATAAGCAACCTAATTGCTATTCGAGGGGCGTGAAAGAACCCTCATATTTGTATGTGCCATAAAACCAATAGCTATAGGGGAAGAGTTGCTCATTGATTACAATTTGAATCGAATATATACAAACATTGCTATTATGGGGGCGGTATGTATTCTATTTACCCAACTTGTAAGCAATGTCTATTATATGTTATTATTTTCATTTACTGTAATATATTGTCACACATATTGTAAGTTAAGGAAACATTTCAATACGTCATGGTCAAAAGGTACCGACCTCACAACAGGTAAACATCAATGTAATTGTACGTAAAATAATATAACCATGAGATTTATTCTAGTGAGAAAGTCTTACCATTTTATTCATTCTAGAGTAATTCAAATTCTTGTTTTTAGGCATATTATAGCTAAATTAAAGATTCACTATGCATATGGCCAACCTTCCTTACAGGATTATATGAATCCTATATTCTAAAGATTACTTTAAACATGCATTCTTAATCTTTCACACAACCATCTAATTATTTATATCCTACAATGAGATTGAAACTTGACCAAATGCATCCTTTCCAAAGTATTGTTTCTATACAGTATGGAATATACATTGATCCTGTCATAATTCCTCTTCCAAAGCATTCCAAGATGATGACTTTTACGAGATCATGATGATCCATATTAGAAAAAAGACTTCCTCTAACATAATGTTAGACAATGTATGGATCAATATTTATGCAAAATGGTATAAGCTGACGATGCGATGGCTAGGGTTTTAGAGGGCAAGTTTGATGCCGCCGCCGGCCAGGAAGCCAGGATTCTAAGCCGCAACGGTTTTGCGCTGCAAGGAATCAGTATTGCAAAGTACTGTTCAAACCTTTTCCTCTATTGAGCCATAGCTCACACCGACGCCGAAGGATCAGTCAAACAGGGGAGGGTTGCTCGAGATGGCGGGAAGGCTTTGCGACCAGTCGATCTCCTACCCCCATTCCGACTTTCCTCTGCTAATCGATTCGGTTTTTTTTGGGAAAAACAATGAGGAAGAGGGCGAAATCGCGATGGAGCTCTATGCGGATGTGGGGCCGAAGAAAGCTGTGAACTTCTGCACGTTGTGTACTGGCGCGAATGGCCTCGGCAGCTCAGGCAAGCCTCTACACTCCAAGGGTTCGTCGACCCACTGCATGATCCCCAGGTTCATGTGACAGGGCGGTGATTTCAAAGGGGGCAACGGTACCGGTGGATACAACGCAAATGATCAGCGACCTCTCTACAAATCTGCAGCCCTATCCTTTGCAGCGAATCGAAGCTGGAGCGAAAGCTACCATCGGCAAAATATTTTTCCTCCCCCTCCGCCTCCAATGCGTCAAGAGATAGGAGACCCAAAAGCCTATGGCCCTATGTTGCTTCAGAAACCTTTTGAAAGTTTCTCTTCCCCCTTTCAGGTTCAAATCACATAGATCTCAGGCAAGACCATTCTGCAATGGGTATACCCTTCAGATCTGGTGCAAAACCTCAAAGTAAATCTGGAACACCGATTCGGGATCCCCTCTTCCCTACAGAGACTTATTTTTCAAGGTAAACAACTCAATGATCCTCTTGCCCTCTTTTCTTACAGAATAAAACACAATAGCTCCTTAGTGTTTTCCCTTCGTTTGAGAGGTGGCGCTGCAGGTCAATCTTCTTCTGCTCCTCCCTACTCCTACAAAGCAGCAGTCCACTCTGAGATACCCATTTCCCGTGAACCTCCCAAACCCAAGCCTTTTTTGGTTGACAAGTTAGAGGAGGTTCCCTCTGTTGAGATCTCCCACTCTGACCTTGCAGACGACATTCAAAAATTTGCTGAAAGGGCCCTCATTTGCAGATTCAATGGGCTCTGGCCTCGCTCAAAGGATCTTTATGACTGGATCAATGACAACTGGACTCACCACTGCAAGGTTTGCTTCTGCGCAAAAGGATATTTTATAGTTCTGTTCGACAGTCCTAAGCACTACGAAAAGGCCTTAGAAGAAGGTCCTTGGTTCATGGGTACAGCAGGACTCTTCTTAACTCCATGGTTCTCAAATTTTGACCCAGCTTCTCCAGTCATCACCAAAGCCCCTGTCTGGATCAGACTTCCGAATTTTCCAGCTCACCTGTGGCATACAGCAGTCTATAGGAGCATAGGCAACACCTTGGGTAGCTTTTTAATAGGAGATTACACGCGGGAACAGCAAGGTCTCTACACATATGCTAGAATATGTGTGGAGCTAGATCTAAGCAAGGGACTTCCAGAGCAAATCAATCTCAAGATCAATGACTCTGTCTGAACCCAGAACCTGGATTACGAAAACACTGCCTTCCGCTGCCACCACTGTCACCTAACAGGGCACCTGCAGAATTCCTGCCCATCGCTGACTGCAAGATCGAAAAAGGGCAACTTTGCAAAGACCAAACCCAAGCATTGGACCCCTTGTTCTCCTCCGCCAGCAGTGAGCTCTGATTCCTCAAGCTCGGAGGATGAGGAGAGCGATTCAGAACCGGACCAGGCGCCTCAGATGATGGATCCGTCCACAGATACTCATGCACACACCTCTGTCACAAAAATCTCCCAGAAACGCGTCCATGAGACCTCCTCTTCTGAATCAAATAAGGAGATCCCCCTGATAGAGAATTCCAGTCTTCAAGTTGTTTTAGCTCATACTCCCCATGATGGCTGGACAAAAGTCAATAAAAAGAAAGGGAAAAAACACCGTGTTGAAGTTTCTGCCCCTGTGGGGTAAAAGTCAGTTAGTTAGTTTTCGCTCTCAAGTTATTTGTTGTAACTCCGTGATTGGTTCTCTCCTTCTCTGGGACCGAGGTTGATAGTTTCATCATTTCCGATCTACCGGTTTCTTGTCTCTCCTGATTGTACTATATTTTACTCAATAGAAATAGTTTAATTTTACGAAGAAATTTTTTTTTTATGCAAAATCGTCCCCAAGATTTGTATTCTTAAAATATTATATGATTTCAAGCAACTCAACCAAGTAGATTATTAAACATGTTACTATCATATGCTTCTATCCATGATTCCATACTAAATCAAGATCTCGCATGATATTTAGGGCTCTTCTAGCCTTTCATCCTTTTTAAGATAGCCTGTAGCACTTACTGCAAGTTCAGACCTGTGGTAACCCTAGACTTCCATATAAAAATATTTTTTCTTTCTTTGATTCAAGTTCCCAAGATATAACATGAAGTTTCTATATAAATTGAGACATATGTTAGTAGCGGTTTTCTTATTAACATAATGATGGATAATTGTGGATGAACTGCTTGATTGTTTTTTAATGTGTCATAATGAACTTTCAAGGTATCATAATATTACAAGCAAGTATTTAACTGGTTAAACTTCCCCTCTTATTGTTGGGTGTAGTATATGGTGTATTAATGGACCAACATTTAATGTCAAACTGTGATCTGTGGAATTTGAGACGCATCCCTGAAAATGCCAGAGAAAGACTCCAACAACCTGAAAAATAAAACCCTAAATTGTCTGAAAATTGCTCACACCTTAAAATTCATGCACTAGTTAATCCATGTTCTAATCCTGCACTCAAAAGAAATGTTTAGAAATGAAACCATATACAATAATCTTGAAATTTTCCAACAATTATAAGAAAACCCTAGTTATTGGCAATTTAATAAAAAAAACAAAAAAAAACCCTAACTAACAACAATTAAGGAACAAACCCTAACTATAAATTAATATAGATAACATAAGCATCAACCAAGCTACTGTAAAGATTGTCTTGTAAACGACTAAACACAAGCATGAAAACTTTAAACAATCCAAGCTCTTCCAATGCAAAATAGAACTCTCCACTCAAAATAAAACCTCCATTCAAGTTCTTGTACTAAATCATTTTTTCCTCTCAATTCTATGTGCAAGCAAGGGAATCAAAATCACTCCACTTTATGTATAAACAAGAAAATAAAATCATTGTTTGAATCTATTCCCAGTGTTTGTCAAGGTAATCCAAATGTATCGGCTAAATAAGCAATCACTGTGTGAATAAACAAAATCAATCCTCACTCTAATTGAATATTTCCTCACACTTGAAAACACACTTCAACCAAGGATCTACCTTAATCAAACTTAAGGATTGGAAACTATGGTAATGACATTCATGCAAAAAATATGTTGAAGGCAAAGCATTTTCTGGTTGTAAAGGTGCAAACCCAACAAGTATTTATCCAAATAGGGCTACAAGTTTATGACTTAAAATTATTAAAATCTTTCTCTGTCAACAACTATTCTTGCACTAAATGTATATAAGCATTACAAGTGCAAGTTCTAACAAATATAGATCGTTGTTCAAATTAGGAAAGACACAAATTTCATAAATTGAATCGACTATGGTGATCAAATAACCATATAAAATCAAGGCAACATACTTTTCTCTATATCAGCTAATCATGACCCAAATGATAATTCCGGCCTACAACTATCTTAAGCAAAAATTCAAAATCACTTTCCAGTTTTTAGGTAACTAGGACTATAATATAACAAGATTCAATTCCCAAGTTAAAATACAAGCAATAAAATTTCCAAGGTTCATAGGTTGGACGTGCTTTATGTGGTGGTAGGGGATTTTAGAATTTTTAAGAATCTCCACTCTTATATCAACAATACTTCAAAAATTATGGATCTGATTCATACTTGAAGATATTTCTACAACCTCACCTCATAAGACATCATATATATAATCAAACTATGATTTTATCATCAAAGTGATACTAGATCGGTCATCTCTCAAGCTTAAAACATAGTAATTAAGAATTTAGAATTATTTTATCTTCGTGATCCAATATATGTAATGGTTCATTGATTCACACAATCAAATAGATAAAGTGATTAAAAATAATCTCACACTTATAATCTCAAGTTTCCATATATAAATATGAAGAAATCAAAATCAAAGTGTTGATTGAATATGGAGAAAACAGAGTTTAAGGAAATGACAAATGCCTATTTGTTAAGTTAAATAACCCCCACAATTGATATGCCAAAATTGTAATAAGATACACACTAATCCTAGATCTACAAACCACATAAGAAATATAAAAACATAGGGGTCTTGAGCTAGTCTAGTCGGCCCTACTAGTCCATCTCGCACCCTCATTCAGGAATTAAAGTTACATAACTGAAATGATTATAAAATACAAAAGAGATAAAGAGAGGAACCTAGCATTAGAAGTCTTTCATTAAAATTATGCTAGTATTTTACATTAGCAGCCCTATACTCAAGATCTAAACCAACAAAATAAGACTATAATAACATCCTCTCCCATCCATGGGCCATATTTGCACTTTTTATGAAGGTTACAAGAAGAATTTTGGCTCTAAAAGCCCAATTTTTCAATTCTATAAAAATTTGCGTTTTTAACAAATTAGCCTCAAAGAAGCCCACGTAACTATCAAACCATGAAGAATTTTAGAAAATTATTTGGAGGGAGCCTAATTTTCCATATTTTTAACAAAACCCGTGTTTTATCATTATGATATTCCTCTTTTAATGCACGTAAATCGAGGACAAAGTTAGCATAATTTGAAAACTATGTGAATTTAGTGCTGAATTATTAATTATTTTCTAAAAATTGATATGTACGATCTGGGTGCATTCTCACTCATTAGGAGGTGTTAAAACATCATCTTGGACAAAAACCATCTTCGGTTTTCCCCAAAAGTGTGTCGATATGTCAAACCCCCAAATCAGTGCAGGAACTGCCTTGCTGGTGCAAGAATTGAACCACACTTAGTAAATCACCGTCAGTGAAAGGAAGTGCATTTTACCTTGACCAATATTCAAAATTATCTTTGAAAAGTGTAATAGATGGCCCATGCAGTATGTTTCAATGATCAAAGTAACCTACATGTCATTCCTCTGGTGCAGGATCTCTTATGCATAGTGCAAGAACTAAACAATTTGCATTAACAACATTTTAATGAACAACAGTCCAAAAAAATGCATGTAACAAAGGTATTCTTAGATAAAATACAAACCAAGCACAAATATTCTCTATTGCATCAAAAGAATGTAGAAGTGTAAGATAGAAGTTCATAAGTTGGTAAAACAAGGGAATAAGTATGGCATCATATGGGTAAAAAGATGCATTAAATACAACAATTTTGGGGCCTTAAACTTATGTAAAAAATGGAAATTTGTATGTATTTAAAGTATTTCATCAAATTCAAATCTTTGAATGTTTATAGTTGAGGATGGTGGAATAAAATTATAAATTACACTTATTAAATAAATAGGGTGACAAGGGGAACACACCAGCCTCATAGAAGTCCATAGATACCCCTGAGAAAGTGCTTAGTGAAGAAGCAATTATTTTTTCCATCGATTTGATCCAAAAAATAAAGAAGCTTCAAATGAAATCAAACAAGAAACTCAACTCTTTAATTCTAATTGAGCCGCAGAAAAACAAGATAAGATGCCAAATCAAAATCTTGATGGGCCAAATTCGTCACTATGGGGTGAGAATCTCATTTAATCATCCCATTTATTTATCTATGAATTTAATTATCTCATACTTTATAAATAAATAAAAACTCTTTACTTTACAAAAGTTTTTGAGTGAGTATGATACTCATGCTACGACTATGGGGGCCAGTGTTGGTAGCAACGCTAATGCTCCACCTAAGAGTGACACACTAGTCACTGAGACCGATACACCCATTGAACCACACACACCAGGATCTATACCCCCTAAAAAACATACACGAGGATCTGCACATGATGTTGTGGATGTAAAGCATGATCCCATCTCACAATTGGAAGTGAGTTTTCCTAGATCTTCCTGTGCTAATAGAATGGGAACACTACCAATTACGTTTTTAGGTAGATAATGACCATGTTCCCATGAAATTAAAGATACTTCCAGGTATTTAAGAAGTGTTTTAAATATTAAGTACAATCTAATTGAAATTAGAGCATATTTTGTGATTATTTTAAACTAATGATAATATCGTTTTACAAGAAACGATGCATTTTATAGGTGTCTATATGGCCTGGCCTTGGAAATATTTGGGCCCACCATTCGCACAAACTAGAAATCCCAAAGTTAAAAGTTTAAGGATGAACTTATGAACATGATGGTTAGTTTGTTTGGTGAGGGTACCTGCAACAAAATTGGAGTTACCTTGAAGGCAAGCTTACATATAAAACATTTATGGGACTAGTATAGGTGTTATTTGGAAAGGAGTAGGTCGTATGAGCACCCTCCAGTGATTATAGAGAGGGAGTGGAAATCCCTGGTGGCATATGAAAACGAGATGGTGGCATATGCAAATGAAAAGGCACTTCGAAAAGCAGGGAAGACACCATCCGGACCAGCAAGGTATGAGGCGGTTTTAATAATGTAATTATGGTATTTTATCATCATTCCAAATATAATTAAGTATTTCAATATTTTCAATATAGGCTCCTAAATACACCCAAAGCCACGAAAGCAAGAATAGCTAAACATGGGCAGCATCATCTTGGCCCGAGTGGTTACTCAAAACTAGTTGCGCAAGTTGTAAGTATAAAAAAAAAATTGCATCCAAATTATAAATTATTAACAAATTTAATTTGATATCACAAAAGAAGAAAAATTCATGTTCTCATGCAAAATTGCAGGGGCCACAATTCAAAGAGGCTCCTAAGGAGGAATACCTCAAGCTTGCTTTCAAGGATGGCTATCAAGCCGTGGTTGAACATAGGACAAGCTTGGCATCTTCACAGTCTTCTGGCACCCAACCTAACACTCAAGTAAATAAAAGCAACGAAGAGCATTTATAAATTATTACTTATACAATTTATTGGTTATTATTTGTTGCCATAAAGTAATGCGCTTGATTGTAAAAAGTAGCCAAGAAATGTAGATATAACACATGAGCCTAGTGACGATGGAGTGCCTTTTGAAACTAATATTGAGCTCGCTATTGGAGGTATTTCATGTGTTATTAAAAAAATTGTAGTATGGATTACAATTAACAATATTTAAATGAAAATGGTGAATTAATTATAACCTTTCTTATTTCTACTCCAGAGCATGTACGGGATGAGGCTAGAGAAGAGGAGGAAAATATGGCCACATATGAAAGTATTTTGCGTCCCTCCAGTACCGAAGCAGGTAAAGAACACTCTACTACTCTTTTTATTAATAGAAAAGTTGTAATAATAATAATTATAAATATGAATTTAACATTTATTTATTATCGCAGTTGATGCTCCACCCCCTTGGAGCAACATAGATGTATGACGAGGTTAGGAGCAAGGCATATAGAGCCCATAATAGTTGAAGGGAAAGATCAAGACGTCCTTGCGAAATACCTAAAAAAAGAAATGGATTGAATAATAAATTAATGTACTTGTTAATTTACAGCATGGTTTTTTTAGTACCACATTTTTAACTGACAGGTTGAATGCCTCATGGCATGTGCACATGTAAATTTTTACTATCTTAATAAAAAGTTGTGAATTTTTTGTTGGAAAAAATTTGAACAACCTTGTTTGTGTTCTTATCATGAAATAAATTCCAAAATAGAAATACTACAAGCATGAAAATTATTTATAGTTTTATATTATGTATCAAAGAACTTTTGTATCTTATACATTGGAAGCTTTGTGAACTTGCTTTTGCTCGAAAGAAATTTAATTTGTACATTTCAGTACCTACTAATTCTAGGTTTTAAAATATCTTAATTGAAATGGGAGTTTTGAGTGGATTGCAATCTTCTAATCTTGTGCAAATATTAATTTAACAAGAAGACAAGGTAAACAATTTAGGAGAAGCAACAACTATATGCTAGATTTAGGAGCAACAACCGATGTCATTCCTTTGAAAATGATGAGATAATTAGGCTTTACAACCACTAGGGCATATAGAAATGCATGTGTCATGGATTCTAAGAAAATCAAGATGGGAAGAGGAATAACTCCACATTTTTGTGATATTCAGTAACTCAAAGCATGCATGTATACAAAAGCAAGTGGCTACATTCTTCACATTCCACGAGGGACTATTGTTCTTTCTTAAGACTGTTCATATCACGTATCTCTGAATTATGTACAAAAACAACAAATCCAAAGTATTATGTATCTAAGATTCCCCACTTAATTTGAACTGGTGTTTTTGAGTCCAAACATCAATTCCATAAACGTTTACGAAAGGAAAATAAAATGTTTTCTTTCACTAAAGATATATTTCATAAATATTAGTAAGGTTTGAAAAGAAGGTAGGATATTATTTGTTTAAATAATTGAAATAACTTAATGCGAGATTCATTATTTGATTATATAATCGAAAAAACTTTCTTTTGTTGAAATATTTAGTCTAGGGGACATTACGACAGTAATGTTGATTGGTTTGATGATGATCAGTTGTTCATTTCTCCCGACCCAATCGTAACGGTCAATAAGCTTGCGGTTAGAACAAACGAAGAACTTGTTCGTTCGATTCACATTAGAAATAAAAGTCCTGAGATTAAAGATAGGATCAACATGTTCAACCAACATCTTCAAAGATATCAGGTAATAACCATATTTTAAAGTGATTTTTTTATGTCACAAGTTCAATTATGGATGTTTGTTTTTTAACTTTCACATAATCTAATCTAAAATACATTTTCTTTCTTATAAAGGATTTTTTGGCATAGATCACACCACAACATACAAACACCACGAGACAGATTTCCACTGGCAAAGAGTGTCATACATGAATATCTTGTACCAGAAGAGGAGAATAAGGCATCCTTTCCAACAGTGTCGACTAGTGCATGAGGTAAAAAAAAACTCTAATGCTCATTTTATTAATAAAATATTTGTAATAATAATAATAATAAAATATCAATTTAACATTTCTTTCTTGTTACAGCTGATGATCCACCCCTCTTGTGGCAACCTCGAAGACGTCATGATTACACGACCAAGCCATTAAAAATAAAGAAAAACAAAAAGAAATGATTGTACTAGTTATATCATTAGAAACATCACGTGTCATATTATGAAAACATATTTTTGATGATAAAATTTATTGAGACGAAGTATTTTGTGTCTATGATTAATGAATGAATGTTATGCGTTAATGAATAATTGCTATATGTTCTTTATGTACACAACCTTGTTTCATATTATGTAAACATATTTTTTATGATAAAATTTCTTGAGATGAAATATTTTGCGGATCTACGAATGAATGAATGAATGTTTTCTATTTGTTTTTTTATGTATCTTAATGTCTTGCTTTCAACTATTTCCTATATAGTAGACGAACTAGTTACTGGGGAATTGAGAGTGCTTTGGGGGGGTGGGGCGGGGGGGGCACACGTATGAGAGCTTCCACCGTCATGTGGTTGGCCCTATTTAGTAAAGAATAAATTAAGATTTGGATAATCTTGGAGCAAAAAACCCTTGATCCAACAGAGCAACAACAAAGTCAATGTTGACTTCATTGTTGCTTCATCGAGTGGAGGGAGGTTTTCTCCAAGATTAAACTACTCCCATAATTTATTCTCAAAACCGAGAGGAGCTCATTCATTTATTCATGCACTCAATTCCTTTTAATTATTATTTATTCATGCAAATTTCATGTTCATTTTCTATTTAGTTAATACATTCAATATAAATACTACAAGCATTAAAATCATTTACAATTTTATATTACACAACAAAGTAATTTTGTATCTAATACATTGGAAGCTTTGTGAACTTACTTTCTCTAGGAAGAAATTTAATTTGTACATTCCAATACCTATTAATTCTAGGTTTTACAATAGTTGAATTGAAATGGCACTTTTGAGTGAATTGTAATCTTCTGATCTTATGTAGATATTCATTTAACATCAAGACAAGGGAGTCAAGTTGGGAGGAGCGTTTAGAATTGACACCAATTGAGGTGAGATAACACTAGATTTTTGTCAATGTATGCTTAGGTTAGTTATCTTAATATATGATAACTAGGGTAAAAATATGTTGCATTTGTGAGATCTAGCACATTTATTTATTATGATTTGTTGTTAACAAAAAAAAAAAACCATTCTCAGTTTCATTAACCTTGGTTGGCATTATAAATAGCCTCTCATACGCCTCACCCCTTTCAATGCCTTCACCATTCTATACCCATAGGATATGAATTGTTCGCAGCTTATACCTGCTCTATCGTCGTACTCGATCTCACCTTTGGACAATTGTATGTACCTTCACTTGAAGAAATAGAGGCAACGAGGTTGCTTTAGACTGAAGATAGACAAAATTCTTGTTATGTAGCATAAATAAGATCTCTCAAAACGGGAAAGCAATAATCAGTGAGTTATCTTGGTGGGCATATGGTCATTAATTGAACCACTATCCTAAGCTCCCTTAGTTCATAGGTTCCCTTGTGGCTTATCGCACAAACCCAACGACACCACCTGTCACACCTAAATTAAGACTTAGACTTTCCTTCTATTTACAGCACTTAATCAAGGATGGTGGCAAGGAAAAATGGAAAAATCCCATGTCATCGTCAGTCAATTGTTACTTTGTTTGCATCGAATCATTTGCACAAGTAGATGAAAAAAGTACATACATTTTGTTTAACAAATCTATTCATTAGGCACAATGTTTGTTTATGCATGTATATACTATTGTGAGTTTGAATAAGTACATAGCTCGGTTTGCATTGATTCTTTCCAAAACCATTCCCTTTGGAGGTGATATATCATATGTAAATTTTATCTGTGTGGCGAATATACCATGTTTGGATGAGAATAAAAAGGAGGTTTATGAATTGAATAGAGAGGTTCTAATACATAGTGATTGCACTGCATTTATATCTGAAGATTTGACTTCACAATGCCCCAAAAATGTATTTTAAGGAAAAAAACGTATTTGAAGGCTCATTCAGTGTCGTATTTTCTATAATGGTTATACAATCAAAGGAGCATTTCTTGTTAACAGAATATTGTGATGTAAAACAAGCCATTTTTTAGATTCAATGATCAAAGCTGAAAGAGATAAAAATTATGCTCATTAACCACATATCAACTCCTTGGAAATCTATGGAACTAACTATAAGTCGAGCACATCATCCCTTTCAAGATGTTTGATCACATTGCTTACTTATGGATGGGTTCCAAAAGATTTCTTCATTGAGCTTGTAATCAATGCTATGGAAAAAATCCAGAATGAACTTAAAGATGAAACAAAACCTTGGAAAGTTGTAAATCAATATAGATATTTAGATGATGACCACATATTTCTTAGAATGTTATCATGTGGAATTCCTTTGCATGAATGAATGCTTATTGGAATGACAGGAACCACCCCTGGGGTACCATGAAAGAAAATCTATGGCTAGCTATAAACATAGAGTTAATTGGAGTTTACCTAGAACTAAGTCGTTAGTTAGTCCCTTGATGTTGATAGGAAAGAGAGAGGAAAAGTGTATAATCCCACTAGCTAGTGAAAGATTCCCATGCTAATGGTAAAATAATGGTAAAATACCCTAATAATTAAATATCATGTTAGTCTATGTTTTTCATTCGTGGTACCTTTATGTGTTGCATTTCACATGGTATTCAAACATTTATGATCATTTTATGTTTGAGACTTGTATCCATTTCACTTGAATGAATCAACTTATCTATGTGAAATAATTTCTTGCTTTGTTCGATCCCAACTGACTCAATCATAAAATACAAGCTCCTAGGAACGTCTTGATCAACTCATAGATTTATTGAAGTGTGTATTCTCTAATTTTCATTATTGGCATAGTGTTTATTTGTGATTAGTCATAGTTCACATTTACAGTATGGTTTGCGCTTGCTTGTTTTTTTATGTATCTTAATGTATTGCTTTCAAACATTTCCTATATAGTAGATAGATTGGGTACTAGGGAATTGAGAGTGATGTGAGGCGGGGGGGCATGAGAAATTCCAGCTTCACGTGGTTGGCCTTGTTCAGTGGAGAATAAATTAGGATCTGGGTAATCTTGGAGTAAAAAACCATCAATCCAACAGAGCAACAACAAACTCAATGTTGACTTTGCTGCTGATTTGTGTAGTGGAGGGAGCTTTTCTCCAAGATTAAAATACTCCAATAATGTATTCTCGAAACCGAGAGGAGCTCATTCAAGCATGCATGCACTCAAGTCCTTTAAATTATTATTTTTTCATGCAATTAAATTTAATATTTGGTTAAATTTAATCTAAGTTTGACTCATTGGTCTCATGAATATGTGTAGAACAACTAGTATCAATTTGGATGTTGAAGTGGAACAACTATCAAAAGCAAATAGCTCAAAATGTTAACATTACATTTAGCATTCAAGGTAAGTTACTTTCAAGTTGATGCCTTTTTGCTTCTACATAATGCACTGCACTACTTACTGTATTTGCAATCAAATGAGTGGTATATCTTTGAAGTGACTTGGCATTTCTTCTGTATTTTAAAGGGATTTTTAGTACAACCCAGTAATTCCAACTTACAAATGTCTTTAGATTGGCAAGAATATACTACCACGGATGGAAGAAGTTATGAGCAACGGTAATTCAAAGGTGTACTATTTGTTTTTATTTGTCACTATCTGTTCAAAATATGGAACAAGGTTGATATCATAAATAGCAAGATGAGGAATACATGTGGTTGTGATCTTGTGGTGTTGTCGATTGCTTGCATGTTCAATTTCTATTTAGTTAATACCTTCAATAGAAATACTACAAGCATTGAAATTACTTGCAATTTTATGTTACGCAACAAAGAAATTTTGTATCTAATACATTAGAAGCTTTTTTAACTTGCTTGCTCTAGAAAGAAATTAAATTTGTACATTCCAATACATACTAATTCTAGGTTTATAATACCTGAATTGAAATGGCACTTTTTAGTGAATTGTAATCCTCTGATCTTGTGTATATATTAATTTAACAAGAATACAAGGGAGTCGAGTTGGGAGAAGCATTTAGAGATGATGACACCAATTGAGGTGAGATAACACTAGATTTATGTCATTGTATGCTTGGGGTATTTATCTTAATCTATGATGTCATTCTTTAGAGATTCAATATATATAAAGATTATTCACATTTCTAGAAGTAATCTTCTCTCTTTTCACAACTTCTCAAAAAAATTCTTCTCAAGAAGTATTCCTTTTGGCATCGTTCATGTTGGGAAAAAGAAATATGATAAGCATGTTTTAAGTCCATGTCATTATAGTACATAGATCCAGGCACATTTTAGGCTCACTACCAATCTAGGTACCATCAAGCTACATCAACAGTATCGATCCACCAGGGTTATAGCGAGAATGAAATTGATGAGGATACGAACGAAAAGGTACAAAAGGATTGTGGTGAAAGGTGACATAGATGCAAAGGCTGATGTGAGGTGGGTGAGCTAGCTTGCCTACTATCATGTATGGTTTCAACAGAAAACCTTTTCCACCCTCATGGGCTTCCACATTGTTTTTGATTTTCCCTTGAGTGGTAACAAGGAATATACGAGTCGTAGATCTCCCAAACAATTGTTTTGGGAGACCAACTGTCAGGGGCTCCTCCCTGCATAAACTTTGATTTCTTTATACCGTCGAGTTTGGATATGGACACATATTGGTCCAAAATCACTGTGATGTGCTTGAAACATGTGCACTTTTTAATCCTCCATCAGTGTGGGGTGGCCCGCCCTTCAATTTATTCATATAAAAACACTCCACTTTATAGGCATGAAAGGTTAGGCTACTTCGAATATATAACATAAAAATTTTGTGGAGGATTTTAACCATACTTTGGCTATATGAGACCCTATACAACCTTCTCTCTCTCTCTCTCTCTCTCTCTCTCTCTCTCTCTCTCTCTCTCTCTCTCTCTCTCTATCTATCTATCTATCTCTCTCTCTCTCTCACTCACACACACACACATACATATATATAACACATCCCATGCATGGAGTAACACTATTAGATCACAATTTCTTTTTAAAGAAACGGTTATATTATATTCATTCAGGTGGAGAACAGGCGAGAATCCTTACATCTAGAGATAACTATGCTTCTTCCATAGATCAGGAGTACACATACACACACACATATATATATTATTTTCTTTTTGAAAGACAAAATGAAAAGTGGCTACAACATATGCCATGCATGGATTAACATTATTAGATCATAGTTTTTTTTAAAGAAATGGTTATATTATATTCATTCAACTAGAGGACAGGCCATAATACTTACATCTAGAGATAATTCTTCTTCTTCCATAGACCAGGAGTATATACAAAGAATTCTAATTCTGCATGGTCTTTTCCATGCAAGGATTCTTACATTATTTATCTTATATATTCTCTAAAAAACTCCATAGAATTCAACAAAAAAATGTAGCATTCAACTAATCTATATTTCCTTGTCACTTGCTGCATTTTCCACATTTTCTCCAGCCACTTGCTCGTTCTCCACCGCTTCATCCTTTTTCTTAGTAGAATCTCCCATAATTTGATCCTGGGGGTCGTCCGTATGCATTCCTTCACCAGTGTTTGCAGGGGGTGGGTCACTAAGTCCATAGACTTCTTTCAAAACATCATCAATCACCAATTTCGCTTTAATTTCAATGCCATCCACCTTAAACTTGAAAGTGTCCACTTTCTTCATTAGCTTCACCACCATGATTTGGAGGCATTCCATTTCCTTCCGCAAATCCTCCATCTACTGATTAAGCACTATGAGAAATGTGAATGGGCCTCCACAGTGAATTTCTCACCAAGCTTTATAATTGAACCTAAAATTGCCTCCAATGCTTTTAATGGATGAATCAAACTACCATTTTTGCTGCTCTTTGCACTTGGGAAGGCCATACTTCTAAACATTGAGATTTTCACAAAAACTTTGGCAAATTTTATGCAATGAACGACAGTTTTATACTACTTGATTCCTTCTCCAATTACATCGTCAATAATCACTTTCAATTTAATATCACTAGGCAGTGTTTGCATCAATAAACCACCAAATATTTGCACCATATCCCTCACCCTGCTCCCAACTTCACTCGTACATAAATGAATTGACGTTGAAAGTGCACTAACTTGCAATTCCAATGACGTTAATTTAATAGAGACCAAACTTAATCTCTAGTTATCCTCCCTCAAATGTCTTATCATATATCTAAGGTTTATTACATTAATTAAGATTTTGGTCCTTTAGAAAATCCACCTTCTCAGTCTCTTAAATGCATTTTGACCTCTAATTGATGTTGGCTTAATTATCATGTGATGTAAGATATAGAGGGAGAGTCGTCGTCTAGGGAGAGTAACACATCGTCCAAGGTTGATCCTTTAGTAGCTTGATTATTAGCAATTACATATTTTCCCTTTTTATATGGTAAAGGCTAATAGAATCAAATTTTCCCATTTGCATTTGAATTTTTGCCTCAAGAGGATTCTGATCTTTCTTTGGAGATTTCTTTGAATGATAAAAATTTTGAATTATGATCATGGAGCCTCCAAATACTACAAATCATTGTATTCCATTTGATAGAGCTATTCTCATTCCTTGCCATAATTTTAGGGCCTTCGCTTGGTTTTTTGTTATCCATCCTAAGTGTAATGTCCCCTAATAATAATAATAATAAATAATATAATATAATATTAAAATATAAGCAAATAAATAATAAACAATAAAGAAAAGATAATAATAGTAAATAGATAATAAATAATGAAGAATATAATAATAAACAAATAAATAAATAGTAAAGTCTCTAATAAGTGTGAGTGTGTGTGTGTGTGTGTTAATAGTAACGAAAAGTAAAATAAAATAAGAAAAAGTTAACTAAGACAACTAAAAAATAGTAAAAAAAAGTGAAGTTATCAAAAAGTAAAAATGGATAAAATAAGAAATAAATAAATTAAGAGAAAATTTAACTTAAGTAAAATTTTAAATAAAAAGTAAACTTAAAATAAAATGTGCATGTTAACACATGGAATGTGTGCATGCAATTTCCCTTCCAATGTTTGGTCTATTTAATAGATGGTGAGGAAGACGAGAGATCATTCCTTCATCCATTCTCTTGGGAGAAAAGTGTTGTGAGAAAAAGGATTCCCTAGCAGTAGTACGTTGATTGAGGGCTCGGGGGTGGCCAGTTGTCGAAAGATTTTGTGCATCTGAGCCTACGGTTGGGTGGAGAGTCGTCCCCAAAACTTTTTGCAGTTAGCAAGATTCAAATAGTGTTCAACTCTAAAATTACAAGTAAGGAATATCATCGATGCAAGTAAGTTGTCTTTGCTCCTACTTCTCAAAAATTCTATGCTAATTAGTTGAATAGAGGTGTGTTGATTGTAAATTGCATAATTGACTAATTAGTTGCATGTTTTAATTTCGAGGTTGTTACATATGGTATAACTTATTTAGAAATTTACTATTTATTTATTTGTTATTATTATATTTCTTCGTTATTTATTATCTATTTACTATTATTATCTTTTCTTTATTGTTTATTATTTATTTGCTTATATTTTAATATTATATTATATTATTTATTATTATTATTATTATTAGGGGACATTACATACTCCCCCACTTTAAGGAACTTCGTCCCGAAGTTAAATTGGATAATTTAACATTTTATTTATTTAGTTATTTATTACTTCGTCTTTACCCTACATCCTCTGCTAAACTAGTATAACCAGCAGGTATCGAAATTTTTCACAACACCCGAGAAATCTCAAGGAATCTCTATTATATTTCCCACTTTTGGACCTAGGCATAAGCCTCATCAGTCTGTATCCTAGTCCAAGGTTGGCCCCAAGGCTTGTGCCTAACTCAGACCCCATCTGCCCCAAGGCAGGCATCCGGTACGGTACTCAATGACTCTAGGCATCTCGCAAGGCTGGCCCACTCCCTCCACAACTATTAAGGCGCACAACCTCAGGCATCGAAGTCCTTACACCCCCACCAGACTTTGGCATCTCAATCCAATACTAGGCACCTAGCCTACAATAGCAGGCACTTGGTCTCCTCAAGATGGTCCCATAGCCCCTCAAGAGCTATCCATCAAGAGCTATACAGGACAAAGGAACCACTGGCATATGTAGTGTTGATTGAGGTTGTCCCCAACCCATATGGTGTTACATATTTTCCCTCGTAGGTATGGGCTCCTACGAGATCATAAAATAAACCATCCCTCTTGGCGCATTTGTGGATTTCATGTCCATCACCACATCTCAACATGCATCCAATGAATTAGCAATAACCATAGTATCATAGAAATCAATCCACATGTCAAGTCTTGCATGTCATCATGAGAACATAACATCATTGTTATCACAAAATTATGCATGTCATAAATCTACATATAATTACCATGTGCTTCACATCATAATATCAACATATCAACATCAAAGACATATCATCACATAATAAATGAACCACGTGTCAATATAACCTCATATCATAACATCATAATCCATATGCCACGTTATGCATTTCATATCATCATGAGCATTTAACATCATTATCATAACAAATAAATAAATAAGCACCGCATATACAACATTAGCTTCTTATCATAACAATATCCATTTACCACATACCATCATATCATGAAACATCATTAATATGAGAATCATCTCAATATTTATCAAATATAGAACAAAAATACACTATAAACATTCTTAGCATGAATTAATTTCATTTAAGTATATAAACAATGAATGCTAACTATGAATTAAGATTATTCAACATCCCTCTTGGATCTATGTTATCTCATGAGTACTATTAGTGTCATATTTTCATCAAGGTACCAGTTACTTTTCAATAATCATTTATTGTTCTTTCTATTAGGAAGTTAATCATTTACATTGTAGATATACTAATATAAGTACATCGTTAAATTTCAAATGAGTCTCATCATCTTGAGCCTTAATCTCTCGTCAAATATTCTTCCTTCCCCAAAGAAATTCATTGTTGAGATATTATTGTTTCTACAATTATTTAAATCATCAATATCAAATTAAAATTTCATGATCACTATACATATTGTGCTTATCCAAATGGCATACATACATGAGCTCATCCTTATTTAATTCTTACATCATGCTTAATCCATTTGTACATGGGGTAGTTGGTGATTTATCCATCACTTGGTCCTTTTGTTGTTTACTCAAAAAATAATTTCTTATCTCATCAATTTCCCATCTCAACATCACTTGATCTGTAGAATTTAGACTTATGTGGTCCATATTAATTGTAACAGCGTTTTCAATAAAAATCACATAAAATAAAATCTCATCGACGCGTTTCGAACCAACCAGTGTGGTTCATCTTCTGGTTCATCTTCAGGACAAGATGAGGAATCAGATCTAGGCAATGGAATATAAAGATGATGAGAGCAGCGAACTAGCCATTAGAAAATAACAACTAGTTTGACTAAAAAAATTGAAATAACTAATTAAGCTTTCACCAAGAATTTAAAAAAAAAAAAAATCAAATTAATAATAATATTATTGGATTTAAGTTAAATATTAAATAATAAATAAAATCAATAGAATTATTCCTTTTAATATAATAATATAATATTATAAATGATATTAAAAAAAAAAAAAAAGACGATTTTATAGAAGTATTAGCCTAGAAAATATATTATTATGGAGATAATCAATAAGAAATAGTTTTTAATAGGTAAATAAAATAATAAGAAATACATTTAGGAGATAATTTTATAAAAATTGAATTCAATAGATAAAAAAAAAAAAAAAAAAAAAAAAAAAAAAAAAAAAAAAATAAAAAAATAAAATAAATAAAATAAAATTAAATATAAATAAATAAATAATAAATAAAGTAAAATAATAATAAATAAATAAATTTATGGAATATATTAATAAAATAGAATTCTGATAGATAATAATAAAAATAAATGAATAACTAAATAAATAAATAATAATAATAATAATACTAAAAAGGAAAGAATAAGAAGATAACCAGGAAGACACGAAAAAATCTAGGAATAAAGTGCAGGGATCCAACACCTGCTGATACACCAACCATCATCTATGTTCAGATTGACAGGCCTTTTTTCGAACTCTAAGGCCTCTCTAAATTTCTGATGATGAAAGTGGTCAATCCTAGGGTTGACCTTCGCATCTTCAATGCAAATGTGATGATTGGTTTTTTCCGCATGTTCTGCCAATGCGAAGGAGCGATACCTTCCATGCTTTATGTCCTCGGCATGCTCACAAACATTTGATTTATTGATCGATCAATCTCACCAATATAAGGAGTCCCACGGGAACAGGGAATCATTTTCAATTTGGGTCAGAGATTGTTCCCTCTCACGTTTGGCTTGTGGAGGATATCATTAATTTTGAATTGAAACACTTGAACCACTAATACCATTAGCATCCATAGATTTTTATTTTTTTAATATGATTTGTTTGCTTTAGTAATAACTTCTTCCATTTAGCATGGAACAAACTTGATAAATTTACCCACGAAAAGCCTTAATATATCACCAATATAGTCATGAAACAATGAGTAAAAATCAGTCGCGTATACCTTTTATTCGTTGACTTTGACTCATTTTCTCATTATATAATTTCTAACAATGTTTCTTCCTACACTTCATACTTGATGTTTTCTCATTAGTTTACATAGTCTATTCTCTTGCCAAAAGGTAGACAATTACTTATCTTTTATTATTTAAACATTCGAGCCTATTGTGAGTGTTTCCATTTCATAATTCTCCATCTTGACACCTTATAATTGTATATGTCATCACTATGAACCTCATCAATCATGTTGCTCAATCCGTTCATCAATATCCTTAAGAGAACTTTCCACTTGATAGAGAGACCCCTTAGTATTATCACATAAATTAACCCTAGATATTATTATGCTTCCATAGTTCCCTTCACCCTTCAATTTATAAGCCTTAAATGAAACATATAGGATTTTTAATAGCTAATTCAATCCTAAAATTTGAAATCCTATTCAATTATCAATAATCTTGGAACTACCATGAAAGTACTATCTTTTATGCTAAAGAAATTTCCCCCTTTTCGCTAGTGGAATATTCTTAATTTCTACTTCTATCTTATTCGTTGTCATTGGTTTATCACCTCTATAATTTAGTGTCACCATATTTCCTACAATTCCATAAAATATCCATCATGACTATAAATCTTTATTGACAATAGTTTCTTCCTAATAGGCATTGTCATTATTTAGACTTAATGGAGATCATTATTACGTTCTTATTATTGAAATACTATTATGATTCCACATCTATTTACCATAGGTTCTTCATTCACAAAATGCCTCTAAAGTGCTAAGTTATTCCAAATCCTCCATAATGTTCTAGGATATGCTACTACTTTTCTTTTCCTTTTACACTCTTTTATGAAACTTGCATTGTCTTCCCTTAGTACCTATCTTGTACTCTTCTATATTCATATCATCATTCCAAGTTGGTCATCGTTACTAGGGCCACCCTTTATTGTCACCATTAGAAAATTGATAAGTTGATTTTGCTTCTTTCATATAAGTTTCTTTTAGTGTATTTTGTGTCTACAAGTCTACTTGTATCTTCATTTGTTTCATGCCTATCTTGTAAGGGCATAGGTTGCTTCTATTATTCACTTATCATCATAAAGTTCTGGAATTTCTTGGTCCACCAATTGAGTAATAAAGATTCATAAATAAAATAATCATCCTTAAAACAACAACTCATTTACTTTAGTTAATTTCTTTTGAAGATAGAAAAATATTAGTGAAAAATAATCATCAACTATATGTACATTTATGAATTTGATATTCCTCTCAATTCATTTATTACTTATTATACTTCCCATCTTTGATATGTGACTTACTCTAGTTATTCGTTTGACATCATATATAAATTCACTTACTACCATATTTTCATCCAATTGTTTTCCTTGAATTTACTTAATATTTTAAGTTACATCCACTTTTGCAAGAATTCCTAAGCTACACTTACCTCTTTAACTCATGTAAATATATTGTTTCTCATCACAAACATAAATTTATTAAAAAAAAAAACACTTTCTAACTCTAAAAAAATCACCATTACTAAAAAAATTATTGCAACTAATTAAATAGACAATAACTCTAATAAAACTATATTTTAGTTGCTAATAATATTACTATTAAAATAATAAAATAATGATTTTTATTTGTTACACACCCTTTTTTTTCCATTGCATATTATTTTTAAATTGAAGTTTACAGCTGCACCTAAAGTTGTGATTTCTACACAACCCCTCAGACTCAATAACAAGTGTTAGTTAAATGCGTATTACATTACACAATTGTGACTTCCGAAGTTTGAAGCCACATGCATAACCTATTGATTTATTGGTTACCATCTATAGAGGTCCTAAATATTGCTTTCGTTTTACGAAAATCCCCTTTCACATAAGTTCTCGAAAATACCTAAAGCAAGCTACGTTACCTTTTTACATGAGAATAAAGCCATGCGTTTTTTTTTTTTTTACTCAAATATTATATAAATTGTGGTTGAGTTTTCATATAAATAAAAAGAGATTATCTGAGGTAAACCACTCAACAACAAAACCTATGGTTTTGGAAATAGATAATTTTTTTATTGAATTTTTTTCCCATAAATATAAAATAAATTCAATAATTGTGGAAAAAAATATTATAATAATTAAACATGGAAATAATAACTTAAAGGTCTAATAGAGTTGCAATTTGGCTCTAATATTATATGTAACAGCCCTGAGATTAAAACATGCAACTAATTAGATAAATTGTGCAATTTACAATCAACACACCCCTATTCAACTAATTAGTATAGAATTTTTGAGAAGTAGGAGTAAAGCCAACTTTCTTGCGATGATTTTCCTTACTTGTAATTTCGGAGTTGAACGTTATTTGAATCTTGCTAACCGCAATAAAGTTTTGAGGACGACTATCCACTCAACCGTAGGCTCAATTGCACAAAATCTTTCTACAACTGGCCACCCCCGAGCCCTCAATCAACCTACTACTGCTAGGGAATCCTTTGTCTCACAACACTTTTCTCCCAATAGAATGGATGAAGGAACAATCTTTCATCTTCCTCATCGTCTATTAAATAGACCAAACATTAAAAGGGGAACTGCATGCACACATTCCATGTGTCAATATGCAACTTTTATTTTAAATTTGTTTTTTGTTTTAAGTTTTACTTAAGTTAAATTTTCTTTTACTTTTTTCGTTCTTATTTTATCCATTTTTACTTTTTGACAACTTTACTTATTTTTACTATTTTATAATTCTCTTAGTTAACTCTTTCTTATTTTATTTTATTTTTTGTTAACTTTACTTTTTGTTACTATTTTATATTTTATTGTTTTATATATATATATATATATATATATATATATATATATATATATATATAACTTTACTATTTATTTATTTGTTATTATATATTTCTTCATTATTTATTATCTATTTACTTTATTATATTTCTTTATTGGTTATTATTTATTTGCTTATATTTTAATATTATATTATTTTATATTTATTATTTATTATTATTATATTAGAGGACATTACACTAAGCCATAAGCGAATTTTGTCATTGTTTCTCCTTTAAGATTTATTATAACCCCTCTTCTTCCTGCCTCCCCAACACTATTATATCACAATTGCACTTTGTCATCACATGGAAATATTTCAATAAAATCAACTCTCACGGGGTCCTAAAATTTAAAGTCTATCAAATTTAATCTGTGTTTCCTTTTGATTTGGAAGCACTCATTGTAGTGATATATGTAAAGTGTGTTGCCAAATCAAAAGGCAGTGAATGGCCAATCCGACAAAAACATAGGCAAATGCCTACACAATTAATCAGTCCCCGTATCAAAAAAAAAATGTAATGCTCTGGCACCCATCATGTATTTGACGTTAAGTTAAAATGTCGAATATCTAACGACATTATGATAGAATAGACCACCGAATATCCAACTTTGAATCGACGATCGAACGAGTTGGTTCCATAACACTCTCGTCGCATTATACTATTACGATATCATTTATCCAACGCCAGACCATCAGACATCGGACTCCATTCTGATGGAAAAAATCGTTAAATCTCGTTGGACTGGAATAATATGGTGTCGACTATCCAATGTCCAAGTGTTAGATGTTTGGCCTCTATAGTGGAAAATATCTTATGTTTAACCCATTTCTTAAGCTTATTGTGACATCACGTTTCGAACGCTACACCTTCGGACATCTAACTACATACTGAAAGAATAAATCATTGGATCCCATCGGATTGAAATAATATGGCATCACATATCCGATGTCCAAGCATCAGATGTTTTGGCCTTTACGCCTATGGATATCCAAAGTTTATCTCATCGCAAATCTGACGTATGTTGGCGTTGCCAATCCAATTGCAAAGCATCAAAAAATAAAAGATATTTTTGGCCTAATTTGGCATCAAATATTCGACGTTTGTCCCATCGAATATTCAATGCTAAAAAAAAATTCGCCTATTCGACACAATACCGAAACTATATCTCCAATGTGTCAGATATGTGATGACTAGGAGTCGAATAATTGACAAATATACATCATATTTTCGCCCAATTGTACTAATGTGCGCATTTATGGATTCATTTATTCATGTTGGGGCTTTTAGTTCAACATGAACATCTTTACAGTTTCAGCATATGAATAAACCATGATAGGGCATAGACCTAGGGTTTCATCAAATAGCTTTAGGGCTAGTCCCAATAAGAGCTTTTCCATGCACCTAGGGTTTTCATCTTCAACAAGCAATGCTAGGGTTAGGTTTTTGCACTTAGGGATATGATTTTCTCCTAAAGTTTTCCATCACATGGAAATCAATGACAACTTTACCAATAATATCCCCCTTTTTCATTGATGGCAATATTTCCCCCCTTTTAGTATTCTCTCCCCCTTTGACATCAATGGAAAATGGGGTACTTTTTTTATAATGTTTTCCATCAAGTGCTCTCTGTATCATCATGTTTCACTTTGTTGATGTCATCACACTGGTTCATTTGTATTATTTTCCTTTTTTTTCATCAAGGATAATTATTTATGATAAGTATGTTTCTCCCCTTATCATCATGTCGCTTCTCTTTTCATTATGCTTGCTCTTTCAACCATCAAGTTGCTCCTATATTCATCAAGGAAAACTCCCCCATATAATATGTTGGTATGCATGTCATAGAGTTGCTTCTATTATCATGGTCTTTGACATGTGCTCCCCCTAATAGTATGCATGATCTTCTCAATAGGTAGAATCTTGGTAAGATATATTTTTTTCCTATGATGCCCAAGTATGATCAGCAATAAGTATTGATGCCTTGAGCATTCAAGGAACATTCAACATGTTCTTCTTCTGGTGTAACCTGCTTCCTTCTCCAAACCTTTGTGAATTTGTTTCCCTTCTTGGTTGACAACTCTTCAGATTGTTTAAGAACCCACTTTAATTTGCAATCTCGAGCTATATGTCCAAAATTATGGCATTTGAAGCATTTAATTTTGTACATGAATGAACGAGCATAATTTCTATTGGTAAGCACATTGGAGTATCTCCTTGCAACTTTATTTCTAGGAAACTAATTGGAGTCCTCTTTGTTATATGCCCTGCAATCCTTTGCCATGTGCCCAAATTTTGTACAAGAGTAATGATACAAAAGAATACAGTTTGATACCTAGAATATGAGGATTGTCTTGGTGCAATTCTATATTTATTCCACCTTGAGATTCCTTAATGATATTTATTTCTACCTACATTTTTTACATCATCAACATATCTTCTTGGAGCATAGGTCGTTTCAATGTTAGTTTGACTCTTCACCTTGATTTTGTTGGAACTAGGAGCATTACCACAACTTTCAAGATTCTCCACATACTTATCTTTTGATGAATTAGGGTTTGCATCACTTTGTCTAGAAGACTCACATGTATATCCAAGACCAAATTTGTCAAGAGAGGATATTTGATGATTGAGGATGTCATCCAAGGCTTGAGAACTCTTCAAGTTCTTGTTTAGTTGATTAACTTATTTCTTTAGGAAAACGATTTCTTTTTTCATCTTCTCACATTATTCATCTTTCTTTACCAATTAACTCTTAATTTCTTCCTTCATTCATGTTGATTCACATGCTTGGACTTTAAAAAGGATGACATTTGCTTCAAATATTATATTATCTTTATCCTTTTATTTTATTTGGCATGCCATGATTTTTCTTTCCTTCTCTACTTCATCAATTTGTCCTTTTAGGAGGGCTAATTATTCCTTTAAATTCTTAACTTCAACTTCTTGCATATGTTTCTTTGCTTCTTCTAGTTTAGATTTTAGGGAGTTGACTTCTTCTTTATATTGACCAATTTCTTCTTTCAAGTGACTCAAGTCCTTAGATCTTTAGTTGAGATGACTTGTCAAAATACCTTCCTTATTCTCTGCTTCTTCTAGTTGAGCTATTAAAGAAATGACCTCTTCATTGTGTCTTTTTTCATTTTGATGTAATTCTACCTTAAGCTTGTTGAGATCCTCATCTCTCTCTCGTACTTGATGCCTTAAAAGGAAAAATTCCTCCTTTGTCTTCTCAAGGTCATGATCAACATCTTGTACTTGCTTTTTAAGTTCCTCATTTTCCCTTTTCAAGTTGCTTATTTCTTCTAGGGTAGCTACAAGCTTTGTCTTGAGATCTATTTCAATTTCAACTTTAGAGATATTTTCATCACCATCTTCTTTTATGCAATTGGTGCCTTCATATTTTATTTCAGTTCTCTTTGCTAGTTCATCTTTGTACTTTTTGCCATTATCTTCTTGATTAGAGGTGACGACCAACAATCCTTTTGAGTGAAGATCTTGAATGTTCTCCCAAAGCTCTTTCGTTGATGAACATATCTCCATTTTTACATTTATAGGATTGGTATACAACTCAAGATTGATTTTACAGATTTTGTATCAAACTCTTTTGACTCCTCTAAACTTTCGGTAGTCATTGAATTCCATAGCCCAAATCCTTGAGCCATCAAAAATAAATTCATTCTTTGTATCCATGAATCGTAGTTAGTTCCATTGAATGAAGGATCTTTCCCAGCTTTATTTTCTTATGTTTTCATGATCGAAGAAGAGATATATTTAGAAGGATTGGAGGCTCTATTCCTTAGATTTTCCATTTGTGTTTTAAGGATCTACCTTACAACTATTAGGTTGTGACTAAAGGTACTGGCTCTTATACCAATTGTTGGAAATACTAGGGGGTGAATCAATATTTCTTTTACAATTGTTAATTTTATGCCAATTGAAAATACTTAATAAATCATAACACGAAGAATTACAACAAAGTAATAGCTTTATTAAAAAGAATGGTGAGGACTCTAATATTCAATCGAACAGGCTCCAACGTGTACTATACCACCAAGCTCCAACTTGGTCTACTTGAGGACTCCAATCCTCTAGGGCTCCAACCCTTTTGTTATTGTTCTTCAAGGTAGGTTTAACAATTATGCAAGGCTTCCAATATGTTTTATAACAAGCCTTGATAATATCTTCAATATCAACTTCAACAATTCCCTCAAATAATCTCCAAAACACTTAGTTCATAAATGACAACTTTAGTAACCATAGTAGGTGTCTCTAAGACTCTTCATGATACCCAAACAATCTTCTCCAAGGTTACTCCACGAGGGCTTCAATCATGCATAAAGGTCTCCAAGAATGAATACAATATCTTCTTCTCCAAGTCTTCAACCCTCCTTCAAGGTGTCTTCAATAAGCTACCTCAAATGTATCTTCAATGGGATTGATAGTGCTCCTAAAATTGCTACCTCGAGTCAACACAAGAGCTCTTCAAATCAGTTCCAAATGATACTTCAACAATACTTCAAATGGTCATCAATGATGCTTTAACAAATATCCAACAAGTCTTGAATATGTTTCAAGGATTGCTTCAACAAGAGGCTAACAGGATATTTAACAAAGCTCACAATTTCTTCAAAACAATTGTTTAAAACAATGCTTCAAAAGATCGCTCTTAATGATGGCTTCAAGTTTGTTGCTACAAGGGTTCTTCAATGAGGTTTATTAAAGATAATGTGCTTTCAAATTATGCAAAACAAAGCCAATATGGTTCTTTTAAGGTCAACAAATTAGGATCATTGCACTGCTCCAAAGGTAATTATGAATGTCTGAAATGTTATCTGCAGTAGGTCAGAAATTTGTGACAAGTCTGAGTTCTGAGGTAAAAATTAAAATTCTAAACCACTAAACAAATTCAAGCTCCTTTTTTTCCTTCCCAAGATAATTTTTCAGAACACAGAATAATCTTTGAAGATCCACGCAATTGTCTTCAAAAGGATGTCTCCATAGTTCTGCAGAGATGCTACCTTAGGCCCTTCACCAACGAAATTCTTCTGAAAATAAACTCCCATAGGTTTGAAATTATCTTTGAAATGTGCCACGGGTATAAAATGAAGATTGTCTCCACATGTTTGCAAATACGCCACCTCAGGTGCCTTCAAAAGTCTGAAATTATTCTGAAAATATACTTCACAAGACCGAAATCATCTTCAAAAAGAACTATGAAAATATACCAAGTCTGCAATTATTTTGAGGTTCCAAACAAGAATGCTCAACAGATAGATCTTCATCCTCCTTATTCTTCACTTTTCTTTTGCTAATCTTCACCAAGATATATGAGCTTCATTTGATACATGAATGAACTGCAAATTTACTTGTATATATAGTTGTTTTCCATTGAGGAGACACGATTGTTGGAGGTTTCACATAAGAACCTACTCAAGTCGGCTTGCTAGTTTGTCAATTTTTGGCATATTCTGATTTCAAAAATTAATTTTTCTTCGACGGTAAGGAATTAGGAGGCATGTGAATACTCGTTGGAAAGACTTTGACCTCGTCTACAAGCTGATATAATATTTTTCCTAAGAACTAATCTTTAATGTTGACAATTTTAAGTTGGAAATATTCTAACCTCCTCTACAAGATGATGTCATATTTTTCCCAAGAACTGATAATAATGTTGACGATTTGATTTTTTTTCTTTCGTCATATACATGTGTTTCATAATAGCCCTATTTAAGAATTTATTTTATGGAATGAGGGCATCAAGTGGCTTAGGATTTTTCCACTATTTTGGCTTCCAAGATAAGGGTTATGACTTGTGATCTTCATGCATTAGGATTGCATACAAGGATTAGGGTTTCTTTAACATATTCATGCATCTATGGTTACTACATTAGGGCTTCTTCACATTGGATTTTTACTCATTGGAATTAGGGAATATTCACATGAGCATTTAGGGCTTCATTTATTCATGCTAGGGATTTTAGGTCAACATGAGCATCTTTAGGATTTCATCATATGAATGAATCATGTTAGGGAATGGACCTAGGGTTTCATCAAATAGCTTTAGGTATAGTTCCAACAAGATCTTTTCCATGCACCTAGGGTTTTCATCCTCAACAACCAATGCAAGGGTTAGGGTTTTTCACTTAGGATTTTCACTTAGGGATAGGGTTTTCTCCTAGGGTTTTCCATCATATTGACATCAATGAAAACTTTTCCAACAAGGTGTACCTTAAAAATGGATTGAAAGTATACTTATATCAGATTTCAAGTTTATTCTGAAAGTGTGTGTTTGGGGTTGCTTCATAATATTAGGGGTACATGGCATATGACTATCCCTTAGATGGTTCGTAATGTATTTTAAAATTTAAAAAGTATTACTCAGTGGTTTCTTGACCTTATTTGGGTGATTGAATGATAGTATTCCTTAGGGATAGAGAACCTCAAACAACTTGGTGATGTTCTACACGTTGACCACATGGTGTGAGTAGCTTGCCTGAAAATGGCCCAACGTCCAAGGAGGAGCATTTTGCACTCAAGAGGAGTCTGATGAGACCTACATAGCATGGCATATCTTGCATGCTTCCATGTACACTTAGGGACATGTAGTTTGCAACAATGGTCATGTAGGGGGAGTGGACTGAACGGAATACATGGCTTAGAAGGTTTATTCAAGTCATTGGAGTCTTCTGGTAGGAGGGTTGGAGATATTTCGTAGGGTGCCCTTTCTTGTGGACAACATCACCTTAGAGGTTGACATGTGTCACCTAGGAGTGTATCTCTTCACATGTGTGATCCTAATTGTGGCTTTGTAGGTTGCTTGTAATGGCATATGCCCACATTTGTATTATTGGCCTCCCTTACACCTCATATAGATAAAGGAAGGAGAGAGTCCTTTTGTAATCATTCATTCTTATCACTCTTGTATTAGATATGTAACAAAGAGGAGCACATTAGTATTCCTCTATGTCTTGGATATTCATCTATATTTTATCTCTCTTATCTTAGAGTTGCTAAAGTTTCTTGGAATATCTTAAATAATAGGTTTAGGGTTTCATCCCTTGGAGACTTGAATATTAAGGTTTTTAGAGGAAATATTAGGTTGTACATATTACCTTGGATGGCAGGATTATGTGATGCTATCTTTTTGGAGATCCCTAATGTGAGATGGGGTTTTAATTATTTTTCCTAACTAGGGTTTTGGGAAGATATAGGATTGTACTAGCCTTAAAGTAATGCTATGATAAGGACATGAATTCCATGTGTGTGTGTGTGGATTTTTTAGCTATCCAAAAAATTTTCTATTACATAGTTGATTGTTAGCCATCTCTTTCTTTGCGTTATGGTAATTTCCAACACTTATATGTCTTGTTGATTTGACCTAATTTAAGGTTGCAATTTTTAAGATATTTAACATTAATATTGAAGAATATATGGTAGATTTGTTTTTTTATTTACAACTGACATATAGAAAATTTTGTATATATTTTATGCATGATCAGATTATCCTAGAGGGATGGAACTTATTGGCACACTTTAGTATATTTTCTCTTGAATTGCCTAATGGATTGGAGTTGTTAAGAGGTGAAATTTTGTTCATTATTTTTGATGTTTTATTTATATTTCACAATAGCCCTAATGTTGATAATTCACAAGGTTAATACCCAAGAAAACTCTGAGAAAGAGGTGAAATTTTTAATTCATTAATTATAGGAATTTCTACAAATTGTCCTTGCTCAAATATATAAATTAGGATGACTTGTCCAACTATCAAATTATCATGATTAGCTCCCTTTTAGAAAAAAATATTTGGCTTGATCCTTAAAATAAATATTAGTCATTAGCTTGAGGAAAATAATAAAAGGAACAAAGGACAAGATGGGTTCAAGGATCAACATACTACCAATTACCATCATGCTATGTGGAGACAAAATATAAGATCTTATTTGTTATTTCATTGATTTTAGAAAAGCCTTCAACATTGTGCCTATATCCAAGCAATGGAAAAGACTAGAAGAAATATGTATCCCTCCTAAGCTCAATAGTGTTTTGACTAGACCCTATGTAAATGTTATTACTGAGATATAAAATAATTGATAATCAATGGACTTTAAATTAATATTGGAAATTGGCAAGTATGCCCCCTTTCTCCCAACCTTTTTGTCATCTATATTTGATAAACTTGAGAAATGTTTAGAATATGAGGTGTGCATTTGTATTAACATGGTTAGACTTGTTTTGATATTTCTTTATACATTGGTGATATTGTAATTGCAAAAAAAAACTATTGAAGACCTTAACAGGTATCTCAAATTTCACCACCAATTTTACAAAAAATATATTTTGATTTTATATGGTGATAACATACTTGAAGAGGTGAAACCTTAGAAATAATTAGTCATTTATTTCAATTTATATTTGACCTAGAACCCAATTTGTGCGAAGAGTATCATTGGTTAGTTGAAATCTGAGGTGAAAAGTCTCTTGCTATTACAATGAGGATGTATGCATAATAATGAGGAGGTGATGCTTCACCTTCCTTGTGACTCTTCATCTACCCTCATGAATGTTTGACTTCTATGAATTTTCAACTTTACATGACTCTTCGTATTCCATACATGTCCTTTGGACTTACACTTTACAATACATTTTTGAAACAAGAATTACATAATCTACCATAATGGTGTGGCATGTGACAAATCATGACATGACATGACATGACACTGCTGAAATAGACTGCTTGGTGATGTAGCAATGTCAAGCCATTGTTGTTGTTGTGTGTTGGATGTCTGCTTGAGAATGATTTTCTTTCCACCTTCGCATGGCTTGGTGATAAGGAATCTTCAATGATCTCAAGTCTTCAGTTGTGATTGCAAAATAGTGTCCCTTTTCATTATCTTAGTTGATTAGCTTGCATGTTCAGCTACAAAGATGTCTTTTAGCATGTTTCCCTCCTTTATCTCCTTCTTCATCATCTCACTGTGTTATGCCAAGGTACTTGTATATGTAATTTACTCATGACGAGACGACATCAACCCAAAAAACCCCTAGTCTAAGATAGTGCATATTGATCCATTATCTGAGTCAGAACCAGGGAACAGGCTGGGAGAATGACTTAATGACTGCGCAGTTCAAGCAGTCAAGGATGAACCTTGATCCCTGAGACTACATAGTGTGCAGTCCAGGCTAGGTTGAGGAAGCAAACTGCACAATTCGAGGAGCCAAGGTGATAGGCTGAGGGGATGAGCATACTGCGTAGTTTCGAGAGACAGATCAGGTTGGGCCATTGTAGATCTCAGGGGCCCAAGGGATGATGTTGAGGCTAGATACTTCATAATGCATTGTTGAGGCCAACCTGGGTAGATGGATTATGCAATTCTAAGAGCCAGGGTCGTGGCTTAAGCACTAGAACTGTGCAATGAAGTAGTCCTGGGATACAGGAACTGCGCATTACGCAGTGTCAAGAGGCAAGGTCATAGCTAGAGGGATGATACTACACAATGCGCAGTTTAGGGAGGCTGGGTGAAGCTAGGTTGCTTAGTCGGGAAGCTTTTCAGAAAATGGCTAAGTGTGGGATCGATTAGACTAATGTGAGCAGTGATAAGACTTTGACTATGATCACACACCTAGAATACTTGATGACACAACAACATAAATCATCCAGGACACATGAATAATTAATTTCCCTTAGTGCGACAGTTTTACGATGAGTTACGGCACGTGAAACACCAAAGATACACTTTGCGACAACCGTGACGACACTTGCAACTGTGCTTGAAACTTTGGAAATGAGTACGAAAAATGTTTACATGGTTAGAAAAAATCATTGACATAAATATGACCTCTTGAAGCCACCATAACATGCTTAAACACATGGTGTGATGGTTAGCATGCGAAAAGACGACGTTTTTCCTATATTGCAAAGGGGATAAAAACTCCTCAAGAAAACACACGAAATGAGTTTCAATGTTTACGACGATAATGTACAAGACCAAGGAAAGCTCAGAAATTGAGCATAGGAAAATTTTTTGAAGGTTGTTGTAGCGGAATCAACACTTAGTGACACACTGGTAGAATTCCAGTTTCTCTGCCTTGGTTAACTCTTTTGTATAGGGTCTTGGTTCTTCAAGGAGTATTGATTCATCATGTATATTTCTTTGGTCTACCCACTTACCCTATGAATAAATATGGTCCCCTTTATACCTCTTTCGGTTGAACACATCATAAGATTCAACGATATTGCAATTTTTAGAGTTGGGAAGGGTAGTGAAGTTCACAAGCTTAAGATTTTCAGAGTATGTTTTTTCATATCTGGTGTTGCTCCACTGCCAGCAGACCTAGACCATACCCCAACAGAGTCACTATAGGAACACAAACATTTATCCATTTCTAGTGAGCCTGGACATTACCCCAGTGGAGTTTCTTGCTTCACCTCTCTGCGTAGGAAGCCTTTCTATTCTTTCGCCTTTATTTATTTATTTTATAGGACTATGCATTGGCACTTATTCATTTTATGGGAAGAAGAGGAATCCTAACTTATTGAGAATAGAAGAGGTGTTTCCTTCAGAGAATCATATAGAGACCTCTAATTTAGGTTTGCTCATTTATATTTTTCCCCTTCTCCTCCTCTTCTAATTGGATAGGCATGAAAACACCGAAACAAAAAAAATTGAGTGTGGCATGAGGTTTTCCTGAATAGACACAAGTTCATGGTTTAACCAAAACTCTCCTCGCGGATGGATCGTATTTTTTGTCAGAACTTCATTGACCAAAAGATATAACCAATACAAGGAAGATGGAAAGAAGGTTGGCCAAATGTTGAAGTGTCGCAAGACTCTCTTTTAACTCAGCCACATGTTAGCTTCCTATACCAATAGGTTTCATTTTTCATGATTGACTGGAGAAGTGCCAAATATGTTCATCCTTTTCATGTTGCAAAGGTTCCATATTTAGTAGAACTTCACTATGTATAGGTGGTTGACTCTTGCCACAATTAATGAATAGCCACACAGTCTAATCCTGGCTAGATCATGTTTGAATTTACTTGTCTTAGAATAGAGAATAAAGGTCTGTACAAACAGCTCAAGCTTGGCAGACAAGTAATTAGGTAGAGAAGCAAAGGGTCTCAACAGCTCAATCTGAGCCCTGGAAGAGATAAGGGTAGACTTAGATAGGAGGGCAGCTAAAAGAAAAGAGAAGAATCAGGGTTTGCTAGTTCAAATGCACCCAATGAAAATGAAGACAAAATGTTAGGTATACTAGGCTGGGTAGGCAGTTTTGATGGTATAGAAGCAGGTTTATGAGCAATTTTCTCCATTGGAACAAGTTATCATCTCATAAAAATCATAAGGTAACATGGCAAGGTGGCTACAAAACAAATGGAGCATGACTAATTCCCCTCCCCATTCTCCCCAAGAAACACTTACTAACATTCCCCCCAAGGACAATGAGATCTGCTCATCGCCTTTAGTCCACTTCATCTCATAGAAAAACTAAGTGAAAATGTGTTTTCACCTAGGCAAAACAAACCACATTTCTTGCGTAAAAAGTCTTTATTCCATTTTTCCAAGTTTCCTAAAACTTTATAACTTGGTATCCTTTCATTCCCCCCATGCCTAAGTTTCACTCTATAAACTTAGCCTAATCCATACAAACCCATTCCACATAGTCATATTAACCTACTAACCCTATTATATAGCTCCTATGTATATTCCCCTCCCTTACTATGTATAAATACACAAAATCCCTAAAAAATATAATACCCCGACCCTTGGCTAACTATAGCTATATGTTAACATTTTTCGGGAGTTTTTGGTCCACCCGGGGCAAATAACAACCCTCCACGTGCCCCATCGGGACTTGTTTAGCCTCTGGCTAAATAAACAGCCGAAAACCCGCATTTTTACCCCCAAAACCCATTTAACCCAAAGTCGGAAATACACCGCAAAACATTACATAAACCCGAAATATTAAAGCGGGTCCCCCGCAGATAACCCGCCGCCACCTTCATTACCCACCAGTCGTCCAATCATCGTCGACAGATCCAATGGCTGTCGGCGATATCGGAAGCCCTAACATGCCGAACTTTAGTGTCCGGGGGATGAGCGGTATTTCCGTCGCACCAAGGACGTGTGTCAGGCGACCGTCGTGTTCGGAGCCCCCTTCCCCAATACCACTTTCCTCCAAAGGCGGTGCGGGGAATACCACTTACCACCCCACCGCCTCACTGCTAACGTCATGCCCACGTCATCTAATGATGTCACCCCCGTTGCCGCCTGCCTATCTGCTGACGTCACCTGACACGTCACCCGCCACGTCACCTGCCATGTCAGCATCCGTACCCCGCTCCACGAAAAAATGACGTCATGCTGAAATCATCAGAAAAAAGCGCACCAAAACCCGCCAAAGTCAAAAATTCGGGTAAAAAGGGGTGAAAACATTGTTTTTACCCATTTTTCTTTGTTTTCTGTACGCAACCAGTGCATGCGAATTTACGTGCAAAAGAGCATTTTCACCATATAATTCCGCCACCCAGCAGTTCTACTTCACAGCTCGGCCCCCCGGCTCACCTGGTCACCTGTAAATCGACCATTCCGCCGAGAAAACTGGTATTTACAACAAATTGCTCCCGACCCTGTTTTTATTGGATTTCACTATAAAATTTCCCATAGCACCTAAATTTGAAGAAGAAACACTGTGTTGCTGCCAAAAATACCTACCATAACCTCTGAGTTGCCAAATTCACCATAAATCCGCACATTGAGCCAAAATTGAGCTCGTTCAGCCCTACAAATTCTCCAAGGAACCCCGAAAAACTACCTTTTGTCCACAATTGTCGCCCATTGTGCCAAAGAAGCCCATAAGTTCTGTTTCTCCAGCTGATTTCAATCCACAAAGCTAAATTAAAGCAAATAAACCAGTTTCAACAGTGAAAATCCCGAAGAAATCCACAGAGCCATTGTTTTGCCTATTTGCTTGCACAGAGCCAAAATTTCCAATTTTAAAGGCAACAGGGTTTAGCCATGGAAGGTCCAGTAGCCTTGAACACCACTCCTCTTAATGCACCCCACAAGGAATTGGAACATCTGCCCTTAGCTGATAAAGGCTATCTAATCCAAGACCTAGTAGGCTACCAAAACCATCTGCAAGCAGTCTGTGAGCTCAGAGATAGTTACTTAAACCAAAATGATTTCTATGGCATATGGGAATCAAATCTACCCATATACTACCTCCCCTCTGTGAATATATTCCCTGAGATAATTCACCTCTGCTGTGAGAACTATGAGCCAACAAACAGGGCAGTTAAGAGTCCATCTGGGACTACCCTTTTTCATATTACTCCTGACTCTATAAATCAAATTCTGAACTTCAAACCAACCCACCTCCAGTTTCCTCTTACTATGAAATTCTTGCTGGATGAAGGTCCCAAACTCTCCAGC
>APFE030303194.1:0-14425 GCA_000404065.3 Pinus taeda
TGTTTGTTTCTAAGATAGCTACCAGTCTTAGTGGGAATAGCAGCTCTGAGTGGACACTATTCCTGGTAACAAAAGCCCTTTTTCTCTTTTCTCTTCCAATTTTTGTGGTGTCAACGTTGTAGGTTTTTTATTGCAAGGGGCAACAAAACTTCCATCTTTATGATTGTGAGTGGTAGGATTCCTTGTTGCCATAATTTTTCTTTCCATTTTTCTGGTGAAGGAATACCTTCTCCAATGAATTTGGTTCCCAAAGGCAAACCTCATGTTGGATGTCATCTTTTAAAGCCCCTATGAACATATTAATCCTCTACTCCTTTGGAATATCTTTTACCCTTATATTCAATTTTTGGAAGTCCTCAATGTGCTCCATCATTCAACCCTTTTGTTTGAGATTTATCAATTGGCTGAAAAAGTTTTTATTTTTTTATCCTCATAATTTGATATCATTTCATCCATAAAAATTGCCCAAGTGACAACTTGTTTACGAGAGAAAATCCATCGATACCATACAAACTAATTTCATTCCAAATATAAAGTTGTGATGCGTACCTTTTGTGTGTTTTTCATATTATGGAGATCAAAAAAATGCTCCATCTATAGTATCCATGTTCCGGGATCCTTGCCATCAAAATTCCTCATATCAATCTTTGGAACATGGTGGTTCTTCGATACAACGTTAGAGTCTATGAAATCATGATTAACATTTCTTTTGTTCTCATCATGAGTTTCCTTTACTAGCCTTTTGCCATTAGTAAGCATTTCTTGTAGAAACTTTGTCAAATTTGTCTTCAAATATTCCATGCCTTTCTTTAAATCATCCATCTTAGCTTTCATGCCATCCATCTTAGCTTCCAGGCTGTCCATCTTAGCTTCCACGTCATTCATCTTAGATTCTACACCTTTCTTTAAACCATCCATCTTAGCTTCTACATCTTTCTTTAAACCATCCATCTTATTTTCTGTTACTTTTTGTGCGGGTGAAATTTGTTGCACTTGCTCTCGTAATTTTATGTATCATGTCGCATTTCTTCCTCTTCTTCATGAGTCATGCTAGAGCTTTCAGGTTGCTTACTAGGTGTTTCCATTTTCTTTCTTCACGGCATAAATTACCGATAATAATTCTTCACTATGCCCTTTAAATTCCTTCAAACTAACTTTCCAAATGAATCTTATGCAAAAAATTTAAAAACTATACACACCTTCTTTCACTTTGTAGGAGCTCTATATTGAGTTTGATGTAGCTCAGTAATTTTGGATCTCCCATGTCTGAAATTGCTTCCTGTGGTAACCCTTTGAGTAATCTTTCTAACCCAACAATTCTAGTCAAGATTGGATTATCCAATGAAGAGTTATGCCAAATCTCCTACGATGACCTGAGTATAGACTAGTTCAGTAGAGTGCGATTGTACAATGTGCCGCGGGTCACTGTTTCCACCTTAGGTTCTAAAAATGATACCCAAAAAAAACAACACTCTTTCCTCTTTCTGTAACCTCATAAGAAAATTCAATCTGATGTTTAGAGCGAAAGTTATTATGATTTTCCCAATGTGATTTGTTTGCAATGTAATTGGGGGGTCTACAAAAATCCTAACCTCCTAAGATTATATCTCTGAAAATATAGTGATACCGGATATGAAATTCAGAGCCAAGGTTCAAACCAATTTATTCTCATATAGGTTTTTCTTCTAGCTTCTAAAATGTTGTAGTGAAAGAGTTATAGCAAAAATTCCACGATGGCATGTTTTAGATGAAATTTTGGAGCTTGAAAAACCCTAACTTCCCCATATCATATGTCCAAAAATATAGCGAGACAAAATATGAAATTCAGATCAAAGGTTTAAAGAGGTTTACTCCCAAATGTGTTTTTTTAGCTTCTAAGACATCGGAGAAAAAAAAAGGATAAAATAAAATAAAATAAAATTATAGTGAAAATTCCACGATGACCTATTTGGAGCAGCGAATCCCTAGAATCCAAAGCTTTGATACCAAATGTTATGAAGCCATCTCACAAAAAGATAGAAAATATAGATCGACGCCTTAGAATTTAGCCTCTTCGAGGGGACAAACTCCTTTACATTACACAAATGAATAATTCTTGGATGATTCAAATGAAAAAACCTCCCTTATATATATAGGAGTCTAAGGGTTCACAATATAAGCAAGTTGATCTAACAATAATAATATAAACACACAAAAATAACAATAGAGAGATTCTATGGGGACAATAGGGGCACAACAATAACAATAAGGGATACAAGGACAATAGTAATGGGGGAGTCACTAGTATTATAGGGACCTAATAGTGTCTGCCTCGACGATATGATCCCAATGCAAATTGTTTCATTGAAAATGGAGTTTGTATGAGAAAGATATCACGTTCTGATCGTTTTGTCAAACATGCAAATTTTGGGTAGAGGTTGACTCAGATGTTGATTAGGTAGCCATACATCCCAGTCAACAAAAATAATATTCCACAGAATATTCCCATAATAGTCTCCACATGTGCCTCAATTGGGTTGTTACAAGTGTCACCATTGGATTGGTCAAGCTCATCTAAGGTGGACAAATCAGAGGCTAACACATGGCAAGCCAGAAGGCCACCATGTGCCCTCTGAAAGGTTGGGTAAAATTGTTTTCATAGAACAAGGAATTGAACTAGTGACCTCACCCACACAAGCATCAAGCATTACCACTACACCACAACTGCGCCACTTAACAATCTATGGGAACACATTTTATTTAAAGTGTAATGTGGTGAAGTTTGGAGGTGAGGAGCTAGCCTCGTGAGCTACCCCTCTTCCCATATGACCAATAGACCGAAGCTAAAGGCCCGTGCTAACACTAACCGCTGCAGATTAATGCGGTAAGTGAGTTTAGTGTTAATTAATCCAAGCTTATCACTTAATTAATTTTGGATTTAGGATGGAGGTATTTTTTTTGGGTCTTCTAAATCTAGAATTATGCCAAAATTGATAGGGCTAACTAGAGTTTCAATTGCTTCGGTGGATTTTTCCTAGGGAAAACAAAAGAGGCCATAACTCTGGAATATTTTGACCGATTTTGGATCAGAAAGAGTCATTATTATATGAATTGGATGCTTTGAACACAATGGAATAGTTTGCAGAGGCAGAAAGGAACTTTTATATGTGATTTTTTCGAATTGAAATATAAGGAAGCCTGTGGCCACCATGAGAGGAGGTCAAGCCTAGATCAGCTAAAGTCCAATTGCAGAGCTTGGAAAGAATTATTTGGGGTATTTAGGTCTTTTGAATCTAATGGAGTAGGTTGCAAAGCCATTAGAGCATTACGGGTGCATGTAATCATAGAATTGACCATTAATCCGAAGAGGACCTAGCCATTGAAGCAAGTCCAAGGAGATGTAGCCTTGCTGGGGTGAACTCCTTTATCAACTTTGTGTTTATGAGTTTTTGTGTTTTACTTCTCTATATTTTACTTTCTATATACGTTTTTTTAAACAGATAATTAACCTCATAAGTTTCACATAAAAGACACTCAACACTTGACAGATAATCCTTCACATTATGGTTAATTTGAGACAATCCTAAACACATTTTTTTAATATTAATTCGGGAGCTTGCATATCATTAAAAAAAATTCCCAATATTTCACATCATCATTCTATTTTAAAATTTATCCAAATTTGTGACTTGAGAGAGAAAAAATGAGTTGAGACTCTCGTCGGGAGTGCTTCGAATCAAGCTGCAAAATCACAGACTCACAAATGAAAGCATGTCATTCTAGAAAATGATGATTTTCTACTTAGTCTGGGATGCTTACAATTCAAAAATTGATATGCGGAGATATATAATCTTGCCATGAGGGGAATATCTTAGTGGGAGAATAAGATGAGAGAGGATATTTTATGTTTTCGACACAAGTTGAACATAATAAGGTTACTTCGTAACACGCATTTAGGGAATAATGTAACTTTAAAATTTCAATGCTGAGACAAAACAAGAATACATATTATTCTGATTTTTGAATGACCTAGATGATTTAATTGAATGAATTCCTACAGGGTGGGAAATTTTCTTCTTCATAGATTCATACAAGCTAGCACCTTCCATGAAAACATGTCACTTTGGATTTTATTGAATATTTAATATACACCTTGTGTTCCTAACCCAATCACACTTTAAATTGCATCCTATCTACCTAACTTGTCTGATCCTTGCAAAAGGATAGGAAGGATGACTCCGTAACTCAGACATTTCACTCATGTTTGACATTTTACTCCAGCATCTTGGTCATTTGAATTAGTACATTTGTATGAAAATTTACTTAATAGGAAGAAATCATAGGAAATCAGTAGGAGTATTCATGGGAGTTAATATGGAAGACTTAGGAAATTTAACTGATTTTTGGGGTGAATTACAAACACTAATGACCAAACCAATGATGAAGTCACCATTAAAGTAATAAGTTCTTAGTGTCATCCATTATTCATTTCAATTAACACTACACAATAAAAATAAATAAAAATTATTTTTTAGTTAGAGTTTATAGTTTCATTCTATCGTTTGTGACTTTGTTTCAATGTTTGGAGTGTTCTCTTGGGTTTGTTTTGTTGGATTTTTGTATGTATAAATAGAAATATTTAATATGATGAAATCACCTAATCACGTGTGAAAAACATATATATAGATATACAATTTGATAACTGGGAATAAACAAGTGTACATATGCATACAGTGTGTGAGAAGTAATGTAATCAGAGAATATGTTCGAAGATCATAGAGTAACATTTGCATTAAGTTAAACATGAAAACTAATAATGAACTTGATGCCACCAAGTTGAAGATGGAATTTCCATAGTTGTTGTCAATAAAAGATTAAGATGAGGATTCTTTGATCCCAATAGGAAGAAAACACTAGTCACTTATGTCTTATTGTTGATTTTGTTCTTGGAATGGGTAGGATTGGTCATGTCCAATGAAGAAGCTTCCAATATGATTTTAAATATTTATGTCTTCTCATTGTTAGTAGAAATAAAGAAAAATGTGGAAGAGTAATTCTTGTTAGCTAATGTGGAAATCATCTTAGGTTGTATATGATACTCTGTTGAAGTCCTCTTGTACAACAAAGAGAACCTTATCCATAGACTGAATCAATAGCAATTTCATTATTCAATCATTAAAACTTGCCACAAAATCTATATTGATATTATACATTCAAATTGAAAATAAACCACTTATCTTGAAATGATGAACATCAATAAAATAGTCAATTAATTCCACAAATGCTAATTTTAGTAATGCACCCATCTTGCAATTATAATCCATGATATATCTATATTCTACAAAATTTAAATTTCAAAGTTTTTCTCACATAAACACTAATAAATAAATAAAATTGCATAAACCTTTCACTTCCATA
Organism: Pinus taeda; assembly: GCA_000404065.3. Classification (NCBI taxonomy): domain Eukaryota; kingdom Viridiplantae; phylum Streptophyta; class Pinopsida; order Pinales; family Pinaceae; genus Pinus; species Pinus taeda. Next base: position 5,398 of record APFE030303194.1, read on the forward strand.
TTCTATGCTACTCTTTCCTACGCTCTTGCCTTGTGGCATTCCCATTGCAAGTGCAAATGCTAGTATATTTAACTCTCAAAATATGCATTCTGAAATGTTTTTAACTTATTCTAAAATTTGTAGCAATGAAAATGAGTTGACAAGAAACCGTCTCTTAGCTGCAAATCCACTTTTTTGAGTTATTTCTCATGATCAATAAATTATGGTGTTGGTGGTTTAGAGGATCATTCCTCTCACTAAAATCTCATGAATCTTCATGTTTGTCTTCTTGATTGCTTTCAAAGCGTATAATAAATCAAATTTATTTTCAGTTTTTTGAAGCTAAACTAATGCTATATTTTTGAAACATGGGCTATGTATTCTCAGACAATATAATTTAATCATTGACTTTGTGATCTAAGGTGACATATCTGTAATCCTCTACATATGTCCTAGTATTTTTTCAATGCCAACAAGTATAGTTGAGTGGATAATGGAATGAAATGTAATTGTGACCAAAAAAATGAATCACATAACATGAATAGAGTTAATTGCATAACATCCATTATTACCTCCATTACTTTCACATAATAACCAAGGATTTTAACGAATTCTACCAATACCAAGATTATGCTAACTCAATAACACTTACCATAAATATTTTCAAAGAAATACAAAAAGAATAACTTAAATACCATTTACAATAACTTAATAGATACTGGGCATTGTAAAATCTTCATTTAAAAATTGGGTCAATTCTTATATATTGTTTTAAATAGTGGGCAAACTAATAATAACCTAGTTATCAAGCGAGTAGTGGGGATAACAATAAATAGCTATTATCTACCAAAGTGGGTTGACTCATCACTATTGTTAAAACCACACTATCCAAATTACCAATTGATGGTTCTTAATGGGACATGATTTCACTCCTTCTAGATGCCTCTAAGCCTTTGGGCATTAACCTCTTTCTTTCTATGCAAAAATACAAGCTCTTAACCAAACAAACCAATAACTCTTGCCATGTTATCTTCAAACCTAATATCCCATAACCTTAAAATTATAAGCTCTCTATAGATATACATAATATTGTCCTCCATGCTTTCCTTTTACTAAATTTTCAACTAAAATATTTAATTGAACCTTTAAAGATTACTAAAATCAAAATTTAGCCTCCTTAAAGCCTACCATAAAAGCCTGAACATATCAATCTGAAGATTATTTCTCACCCTCACTCATGACGTTCAAATTTCATGTTAAATTTCAGTTTTGTGTTTTAAAAGCTGTAAGGATATCTTTGACACTAAATAGTTGAGATTTTCTTTTACTAGGAAATTTGGAATTGAGTTCATTATTTAAAGAGTTTCATTGTAATGGTGATGTTGAAGAGAAGCTCTTGCATCAATTTTTAAGAGGTTATTTGTAAGGAAGAAATGCTTATACTATTAAGGGTTTTGTGCGCTTATTTTGATTAGATGTTGGGATGAGATTCCTATGTGTATGGCTAATTATTTCAAATAAATATGTAAGTTAGGTTGAATAACTAGCATATAGAAAATATAAATATGGAAGATGGATTTCTTGCACATATTCTAACTTAGTATGAAAGAGATTACATATTTGCAAGTATTCTAACCCAGTATGAAAGAGATTACATATTTTGATTTGGTCCAATTACACAAAAATAAAAATAAAAACTAAATTAAATTAGATTAAAACAATAAAATAAAATATATATTTTTAAAGTCAAAAGATATTTGATACATTTTGACACTTGATCGATCTAGAATTAAGATGGACCTAGGTTAGTTTTAATTACTGAGATAGTTTGCTAGATCCAGAATTAAGATAGTGTAATGCCCCACTTAAATCTTATCCTACAAATTTTGTTAATGTTTACATTATCTAAAAATATTGAGAAATATTGGTCTAATATAAAATTCATGATTTCCATTATTCAAATTCCTCACTTACCTTCTCAAATTGAATATTAGGTAGGATATGGTCTCCTTCCATTATTTCATAATATATGTATTCATTTCACCTTACCCAATGTACCCTCACATTCATTAAGGAGAAAACATGGTCCTCTCCATGTAAATTACTCTCACATTCCCAATGTACCTTCAATATTAACTTGGGAGAAGACATAGCCTCTCCATCTATCATCTATAATATATATATATATATATATATCATATATGAATATATATAATATATACTATATATATATATATTCTTTCAAACATTCCCAATGTACCTTTCAGATTAACTTGGGAGAGACATGATCATTCTTAAATCTCAATTTAATTTCATCTTCACATTTCAAATGTACTCTAGCTTACCTTGGGAGGAGAGAAGTCCAACTATAGGACTGGGTGAGAAGTGAATGAAATTAATGAGAGGTGGTTGAGATGGAGAAGGGAAGGAGGGTATAAAAAGGGAAGGGGGAAGGGAGAAAAGGGGGGACTTTTGGGAGGTTTTGCTTATGATTGTGGGGGTTGGTTGTGATTGTTTTGGACTTGTTATGATTTTGGGGAGACCTCGGAAACCTATGGAGGTTTCCTAGGTTTGAGAGGAGGAAAGTATTGTATCTGGTTTTGCACGTTCTTCTTGAGGACACACTATATCGGGTTGGACTTGGGCACGGAGGGCTAGGAAACCTGTGGAGGTTTCCTGGGCTAGGAATTTGTTTCCTAGTTGGCTGGGAGGTAAATCCGGTTGGGTCGGTGAGAAGGAGCGTTCAGCTGGAGCTATAAGACAAAGGTATCATCATCAACCGCCCGAACAGGTATTTTTCCATGGACTACTCTTGTTAGGTTGATATCAATGGAATGCTCACCTTAATTTATGTTGCTTATGACAAAATGATAAGATGTTAAATGTTTAAAGCTTTGTGAGAAGGTCAGCAAGCTCCTTTTTTTACTTGCAAATAAAAAAGAAATAGATCTGTTAGTGTTTAAATAGATTGAGGCTCTAATAATAGGAATCAGGTTCTTACATATGGTATCAGAGCCACGTTCAAAATCTGGACTTAAAAAGGCCCACTAAACCCCAAATATCACTAGAAGAGAGGACTTGAACCTCCGACCTTGTGGTTAACAGCCACACGCTCTAACAAACTGAGCTATTCCAAGGAAAAACCCTCCTATGTATCTAGGTTTTGTAAAAGAGCTTCGGTCAAAACCCTCTGTATATACGTTCTATAAAAGCGCTTTGGTTTTTCAAAAGCCATGGTTTGAAAAACCATGTGCGAGAAGCAGCTTAACATAAAACTAATGCATAATCCATGACACTTTCAAATGTCCAAAAAGTACAGAATACTTGTTTTATTTTATTCGGTTGTGCTTTATATCCATGCGGCAGCATAGGTTAGTTATTACGAGATGAAGGCTTCATCGTATCAACAATATTCGAAGTAAAGCCTAGAACTTTCGAACCCTTTTCCAGAGCATCCAAACCCTTTTTCTCCTTCGCTGTCGTTCCCATTGACGAAGAGCTTCCCTTGCATCATTGCGAGAAGGGTATCCACCCCAATATTACCTTCTTACGCTTAATGGATGCCCCCATTTTATCGTTCTGATACCCTTCCTCATCCTGTTTTGATGCTAACCATGGATTGTTATGTTGTTCTCCTGTTTTGATGCTAATGCTTCTGTTTCTATCGATTGTGATGTTGTTCTATATGTTTACCCTCTGTCTATGGATTGCGATGTCTTCAGCATTGCTATAGCGTTTCGCCAATGCTCATTAGCTTTGTAGCTCTGTTGCAACGATTTTCATGTAGAAGGGGTTTATATTCTGAGTTTAGTCGGGATTCACTTTCTTTTTAATTCAACTTGGTTTTATATTTCAATTTTATTTATGTTAGGTTTTCTATTTCAGCATAATTTCAGATTTAAACGCTTTACTTTGCATTGTTGTTTGCATCGAAGTAGGTTAACTTAGGATTTTCAATTTTTTTAACCTACTGAATAGAACATCAATGTAAGCTAAAACATTTACAGCAAATGACGATTTTCAAATCTGAAGATCTGTGACTGCTGCATCTCATTGGAGAGGAAGGACAACACAAAATGAATAATTTTGGGGTTACTGATTACTGCCCCATACACATCCAGAACGAGTGTCTTAACCCTAGCCTAGGAGTTAGCATGCAGAGCGTTGTATATTGAACGGCTTTCCATTTCTTACCTTTACTTATTAGTTTCAGATGGAGGGTGAAGTTGTCTTTCTCTCAAAAGCCGGCCTTGCAGGCTCAACCCCAATATTTTCTTTCTATAGCCATTACTTGGACTGCAACACTAATAGATTTGATTTTTAATTATAGGATTAAAAAAAAAAAATAATAATCAGCAGTATGCCGAGCGGAAATAATGTTGTTCTTTGTGGTGGGCAATTGTATATATATATATATATATATATATAATATATATATATATTTATAATATATATATATATAATATAATATATTATATATATATATATTTGATTTCTTGTGCTTTTTGCTCTTCTCATTTCGGAATCGGGTTGAATCCTTTTTTTTGGAGTTGTATAAATATTCAAGAATAGGATTGTGATATTATGAGGAGTCACAAACTTTCACAACCATAGAAAGCATTCGAAATTTAAGCAAATTAGAAGCTCTCGCCAGGAATTGACCTCGGGACCTTCGACGCTACCAACAGTCTTGCAAATCTGTTAGTTTTTGAATTTTCCTATTTTGACCAAAGGCAGATCACACTCCTTCTCGGATCCTCTGCGCATGCAATTCACGCATGCATTCATTCTTTCCCGATCGTCGAGAGCCTTTCTCAAGTCCAGGGTTCGAATTCTATGAATTCCTTTACTTTTGTTCTTTTGTTTCAAAATTTTGTACAAATCTTTGCGACTATAGCATGGGAAATTGTTGTGGATCTGCCACCGGCTCTAAGAAGCCGGAGCCGAATCGCTGAAACCTGCTTATGGAGAACCCTGGTTTGCGAAATTGAAGGATGTCGATTGGGAAATCTTCATGAGTAGAATTTGGAGTGAAATGGCTTCAACCGACATTAAAATTGTTGATAGGTGGACAAAGTTGTGATGGTGATGGAGACAATATGGCCTACTCAATAATGCATTCTGATTTTGTTTTTCTATGTATGGCAAGGCAATGAATAACAATAGATTGTGCTTGAAATACGGTACATCTATCAACGTCCAGATCCATAAGAAGGCAGGCTTGCCATGCCAATGATGCATTAAAGTCCGGATACCAAAGGTGAATTGCTTACTATGTTATTCCATTGTCGGCATGGTGAAGACGAACTCTGCCAATTCAAGTCCTTACAGGAAGATTGTCAATTATTCTCTACTCTCTGTTGTGGTGACCTCGCTAAGTCATGCTTATTCCCAGCCTGCCAACACTCATTTTTTTCTTATCCATTTATCAATTCTTATATTATTATTTTATGCCTTGGCCTTAATCTCTAAAACCCAATGCTTGTAGGCTTCATCCGAACCCTTCTTGTTTCTATCCTTCACATAATTCCACCTTGCTGGCGTTTGAGCAACTCCATCGAAACCTAGTTTAGCTTTCCCATCCTTTTGGAAAGCAGTTGCTAACCGACCACTCTTAGCCCAGCTGTCATTTAGAGGTAAATTTGAGCGATTGGTTTGGTGATGCCCAGATCTGCGTAAAGAGGAATCAATCCACGCCTTTTTGTTCTTGTGATCCACCAAATCTTGAGCCAACTTGAGATGATCATGAGGCCCATCTTTGATTGTCACGGTTAATAGTATGATGAGGCCAAACTAACCAAAAAAAAAAGAATAGGAAGAATCGTAAGAGAGGTGATGCTACTCTTGATCCTACTCAAGATGTTGCATAGAGTAAATATGATTTTGCAGGTATGAGATCCATCGCCGAGCCACTTTCTTTTGCTTCCAACCGTTATGTACGGATGTTGAATGTGAATTTTGTGGAGAGAATACTAAGTGTTGGAGTTGTCAACGCACAGATGAAATAAATCAAAGGTGTTGAAGTATTGTTTGCAGATATATGAAGTTCCAAGCACGTGGAAGAAATCATATCATTCAGCGTGGTGCACTGGGCTGCATAGTGAGTCGTGACAATTGAATCAAATTTATGTTACTTTTAAACTTATAAATGGAAAGAAAATATATGCTGTTGATGCATTCAATATAGTGACAAAACAACACCTAATGGTTGTAGTAATGGCTACAATGTCAGCTGGATACAAGTGGTGGATAGTGGTCATCGATTTAATTGCCAAGTAGGTTAACCTGATCGTTTCCATGGTGTTTTGGCGTTGCCATATGGGTGAAGTTTGAAAAAAAAATATGGTCAGGAAAAATGAGCGAGAAAACATTGCTCCAGAACTCAGGTTTGATTCCAAGTGTTTAAAAATTCACAGCCCTCTTAAAAATATGAAGGTAATCATGACTTGTAAGTTGATTTTCGACTTTGAACCAGTTTTTCTGGTGCTTTTTATTTGCCTGTTATGATGTTTTAGGTTATTTTATACAATTAAGCACTATAATCTACTGTTTTTTTGAGACTTACATTCTGCTTCGTTGCAGTTTGCTCACCAATATAGTGTTAATGTCAGGTTCTGCTACTAAAAATTGTGATCTCACGACATTCCTTGGGATGTGACATCAAATTTTTATGTTTTCACCCTGAAATTTCTGTTGTTGTTAAAGATTTGTGCTTCCATTGTTAAATTTGAAATTTTTGCTTCAAATTTGTCTTTCTTGTCTTGATAAGGTAAAATTATTTTTAGCCTTAAATTCATATTCATCTATCTCAAATCCGTTATTTGTTCTCAATTTCTGCTACTTCTTGGCGTGTTATACTATTGAATCTTCTGAACCTTGTTTATCCGTGCTAAAAATTGGTCTCCTTCTCTTATGTTGAGTCTATTTATCGCTATACCCTGTTCGGTCCCTTATTTTCTTTAGGGGTAAGCACTTTTTGATTTTTTCACATAGGAAAGGTGCACACTTGCCTTAGTGGGAGACGAAAAGCATTTTTTCAACTAGCTTCTCTTCATTTAATATGCTCTCCTATTGGAAAGGTACATGCTTCTAGCATGGACGTTACTGGGTTGAGTTCAGTCAAGGGTACCCTCCTCATTCTTCTGGCTGTTCTCGAAATCTACATGAACATCGCCATGTTGTCTCTGATATTTTCATGGATATCACAACTGCTCATGGCCTTGATGTCTGAGCCAAGCCCAAGATTGAACCTTGTTGATTTTGACACAAACTCAACACTCTCATTGCTGTTGGACAAAGACTAAACTGACATTTGAGGATAGGGAATTCAACCTTTGAACAACCAGTTTCGTGGCTGTGTTTCAGTTAAGAAACAAATATCTGACTTAAATTCGACTAGACAAAATTCAAATTCCTTGGCGGCATACTCTTTGTAGGGAGGAGTTAGGACACCTCTAGCTTGGATGATGACCATGAACAAAACAATGAACTACAAGTAATCATGATCGGTCAAACAGCTTAGAGAAGCAATTTGAGTTGAGATCGCCATTAGTGACTAAGGACATGATCAATGGTTTTGACGACAAGCTCTTATTCCAGTTGCAACTCTACATTCCTCCTTCCTATGGCACTGACGACAGCAGAAGCTCTTCTTGCCTTGTCTTATGTGCCCATTTCCTGACTCTCTTTGATGCTCTCCTTCTCCCATTTTGGGGGCATGCAGGTTTTGTGGAGCTCAAATTTGTCTGATAGTGATCCCTCAGATCCTCGAAAATCGACTCAATAGAGACAAAGCCAAATAATATTCAAAAGTTGTTGGAAAACTGAATTAACATTACAAGTTTGGAAAGGCTCTAATTAGTGCGATAGTTATCCATCAGAGCCCTGGAAATCGATTCAACCAAGACAAAAACAAATATCATTCAAGAGAGATGCTGCTTTAAACTTGGAACTTACTTCCAATTCAGCTTCTATTGCTGAGTTGTAAGGCTACATTTCTGGTTTGAAGTTTGTAGAAATGCCACAATTCAGCTTTCAGGAAATTATACATTCCTTTTCAAATTCACGGAAGGTTCAAGTCTCAAGATCCTAAACAAATACAATCATACTCTTTTCAAACTGTTTGATTAGATATTCCAGCTACACTTGTATATCTGAAACACAACTTAGGCTACAACATTTTAATACTACAGATTCTGTCGGAGTGCCATTGCACCACTATGAGCAATTGTTAGTATTGAAGCCAACCAAGACTTATGCCTGGACTCCCTCCAAAATTCACATTAGCATAAGGACTACAATAAACAACACCTCCACTTCAGCATGATACTTTTGTTTTGTCACATTAACATGACTTTACATCTCAAAAAGATTCTGTGAATGGCATTACTACAGGAAGCATGGCTGAAGGGTATTGAAATTTTGTCATTATCATGACAAGCACATCAACTTGCCACACTGCTTGACAGACTGAAGATAAATATATATTAGTTCAGTCATGTGCTGAGTCATCCTAAAAAAAAAAAAAACTTTTTATGCTTCATTCCAATGGCTTTAATTCTAAATAAATAATTAAGTCTATTCTATATTTTAGCTGTAATTTTGATGGCAAATTAGGAAAATGTCGTTTATGCTCTTCTACAATTTTCCCCATCTCCTTTTCTTCAATACCAATGGTTTTGTTTGGATGGTGAATAACACTTTCTAGTTTATTCATCCATTCTTTAAGATGACATAAATTTTGTTAATAACAATGGAAATCACTGAAGGACTGCTTTCAAGCAGGCTTGGTTTAACTTAATACATAATGGTTGCGTTTATATCACTCAAAATCTTCAAAGGGTTACTTTCAAGCATGTATAGTTGAGTTTGATACATCGTTGGCTTCAAATGTAATTTCTTTTTTTATTATTATACATGTACAAGGAGATATTGGTATCTAGAACACACTATCATCCATGGCACCCAGAGATTGTATTGTACTGCTGCCACTATAACCCCTTGGCCTGATATAATAACCTGCAAATCATACTGGGCAGTTTAGCTAGGA
>APFE030303195.1:0-38117 GCA_000404065.3 Pinus taeda
ATCCACAAGAAAGGGAAGAAAAATGTTGTTGCAGATGCACTCTCAATAAAGGATGAGGATGTGGAGGCATTTCTTTGTGTCATTTCTATTATCCAACCTAATTATATAAATGAAGAAAGGGATGAATAGAAGAATGACGGAAAAGTGTGGACACTCATTCAAAAGTTGAAACAAGATCACAGTGCATTTGATAGTTTTATCTAGACAAATGATTCACTATTGTACAAGGATCACTTATATCTATGTAAGAATTCCAAAATCAAAGAAAAAGTTATTTTGGAATTGCACACCTCTCCTATAGGAGGACACACAGGATTTTTAAAAACTTACCACAGCCTTAAGAAAGAATTTTTCTGGGATGGCCTTAAATTTGATGTTCAAAAGTTTGCGGCTGAATGTTTGGTTTTCCAACAAAATAAAGTCAAGACAATTAAAACTTTAGGTATTTTACGACCATTAATCATTCCAAGTCAACGTTGGGAGGAGGTCTCAATGGATTTTATCACATGTCTACTCAAGTCCGAAGGAAAGAGTGTCATCATGGCAATAGTTGATAGGCTTACCAAGTATGCACACTTTTGTGCTCTCTCTCATCCTTTCAAAGCCATTATAGTCACTACTTCATTTGTGGAAATAGTTCAAAAGTTACATGGAAATCCAAAGATTATTGTAAGTAACAGAGATCCCGTTTTCACTAGAAATTTTTGGACTGAATTATTTTGTCTTCGTACTAAATTGGCTCATAACTCATCTTATCATCCTCAATCTGATGGGAAAATTGAGATAGTGAACAAATGTTTGGAAGGATATCTTCGTTTCTTTGTATCGGATAAACAAACACAATGGTTCAAGTGGTTAACTCTAGCAAAATGATGGTATAAGATTTCCTTCCATACCACGACAAAAATTACCCCATTTATGGTGCTTTACAGATATCATCCATCATCCATCACATCATCTCTAAGAGACAATGTTAAGGTTCATGTAGTGGAAGATCACATCGAGCATCAACAACAAGTTCTCCTACTCTTAAAGGATAATATGACTATAGCACAAAATCAAATGAAGCAACAAGCATATCAACATCACAACAAAACAAGTTTTGACGTGGATGAATGGGTATTTTTATGGCTACAGTCATACAAGCAAACATTACTCAAGAAAGATAAGAAGGATAATAAATTAGTACCCAAGTAATGTGGCCCTTACAAGGTATTGCAAAAGATTGGTACTATGGCATATAAATTGGAGCTACCTGCATGTTCACGAATACATTTATTTTTCCATGTTTCATGTTTGAAGAAGTTTATAGGTGGCAAGCTTCAAGTTCAAACTATATTTCCAGAACTTGATGATGAAGGAAAAATCATATTAGAGCTTGAAGCAATCATAGAAACAAGAATCCAATAGCTACGAAACTGGTAAATTTCGTAATATCTCATCAAGTGGAAGAACCTACCCACGGAAGATTCCGCATGGGAGGATGAATATTTTATACAGAAACATCCAAAACTACTCAAGAATTGAGGACAACACTTTTTTGAAGGAGAGGGGCATGTTATGTCCCTATAATACTAGTGTATCCCCCATAGTGTTATTGTTGTGTCCCTTGTAGCCCCCATATTGTTATTGGCGTGCCCAATAGAAGACCATTATTATTATTATTATTGTTCCCTTACATTATTATTGTTATGTAGACCCTAATTATATTGGACCCTTTAGACTCCTATATATACAAAGGAGGTATTGTCATTTGTATCATCCAAGAATTGTTCATTTATTTGATGTAAAGGAGGTTTCCCCCTCGAAGAGGCTTATTTTCAAGTCGTTGATATATATTTTCTTCCATTTTGTGAATTGGTTGCATAAAATACGATCTAGGTGATTTTAATGGTCAATTGGTTATTAAATGTTACTTGGAATGGATGATTTAACGTTTTTCATTGCCACATGAAAGAGGGAATAATTTTTTGTGTATGCCTTTGAGACATATCATTTGAATGACAACAATATTTCATAAGGAAGGATAATTTTGCATTTAATATATGAACCTAAATTATGTAAAAAAAAAAGTAATGCACAAGCATGCTAGTGTGCATGATTGAGGAATTGTTTCAATGCATGGTTGAATGCATAATGTGAATGCATGTTTATGAATATGCAGAAGAAATGGATGAGCAAGCTTCTAAAAGGATAAAGTTGGTACTGACTCATGGAACTGAAATCATCTTAGAGGTTGTTAAATTGCAACTAGGGATAATTACATGTTGTTGTAGTCACACCTGGATGGACTACAAGAAATCTCTAATTGAGGAAGTAGAGTTATGAAATGATGAAGACAATAAGTATTATCACGCTTTTAGACTAGAATTGAGCTACTAGCTCCAATTTTGATTACACAATAATAATATATTGGATATTAATATGGTTTTGTGAAGTGTATGTGTTGTGTAGAATGACGGGCTAAATCTAGGATTAAATGGAAAGCCTAGTTGATAGTAATTTATCAAGGGTAATTGAGAATAGTTTCTTTGAATACCAAGCTATGAAAAGGAATTAAAAGTGGGAAACCCTTGACTCTCTTCCATGCCCATGTTTTGTTGGGATAAAAGTGTTGGAATGTAATAATTATGGAAGCCAAAGAATATATGGTTGATTGTTGATACCTAAAAGATAATGAAATTGAATGAATAAATGAATTGGTTATTGACTTAAAAATTATATGGCACGTGTTTTAATTGATTGACTAATAATTTATGCATGATAAATTGGTGCATTGGAAAAAAGGTGATGTTGTTCTCGGAATTTTGATATTAAAGACCACTCACTGAAGCAGGACATGGGGCAAAGAAGTGCCTTCATTCATAGAAAGAACCTTGAGGATAATGAAAAGTGAATACATGTTAAAGAAGGATAAAGAAGGAGTAAAATGGACTACTTGAGAAATCATCAATTAATTATGCATAGTGATGGAAACCATGTATGGAAAATCAAGCAAGCCAAAGAAGAAAAAAGATAAATGAATCAAGTAATAATTACATTATCCTAAGTTTGTATATATCCTGTATTTTTTCACTCAACTGCATGTATTACATGAATAACTACAAAGGGTATGGTTAAGCTGAAAATCTACAAATACATGATATTTGGTAAAAACCTTAGAAATATATACAAGTTGTCTTGATGGAACACAGTTAGATCAATGAGTAATTCCTTCATAGGTCAAAGAGATTTATGTTAGATAATGCATTAAGAGAATCCATGGATATGAATGGTGTTAATAGTGTTGGTAAGGCACGTGAATATGAATTATGACTATTCTAATATGTAAATGCATGTTTGTCATAAAATACTCAGTGGAAATATGATAGTAGTATGGTTACATTTGATATGATCATGATTTCTAAAATTTAGTAATCTATATATTTTGATGCATTAAATGATTGCATACTAGTGTAGGAAATATTTAAATTGATTGATTGTCATGGATAAAAATGATTATTAATGTTTATGAGAAGTTATTAAGTGCTTAAGTGAGTGGTGTGAATCCTTCACTCCCACAAAAAGTAAAGTGGGAGAACTAATTGCTAATAAATGTTTAGGTGGATATCTTAGTGCAGAGACTGAATATGAGATTCTCATGTTTGAGCTAATTTGATTTGCTAGCATGAAAATTTTGATTGTCATATGAATTCTTCGGAATGAGTATGATGATATTGAATGAATATGTATTGTAATGATAGATTCCTTTCAATTTTATCACTTGTAGGTGAAATAATTGAATGATTGACTATGTGATGGTTTTGAAACCAATTTAGAAGTTGTTGTAAATGATATATTGGAAGGATCTCATGCATAAGAAACTAAGATTATGTGACTTAGTGAAAATGCAAATTGCAAGTAGAATTCCTTGGGTATGGCAAGGAATGTAAGCCCATGATGAAGGATAGGAATATTATCACCTACAAAGAGCCAAATGTTATGAGAAGAGTCTCATGTCTGTGAGACTTGGCTTTTGTACGAAGCAAGTTTGGAAAACAAAATTTTTTATTGAAATTTTTATAATATACCTCATGAGAACCGTATGATGTAATACAAATGAAATAATGAATCTATCCAGGAAGGATGGATAAAAGTTGTGAACTAGGAGGCACGGGAACAAGGTCACTATAGTGACATTGCAAGGGGATTTCCTAAACCTAAAGGAGTGAGTGACTGTGATGAAGAAGAGACTTGAATGAACTAGCTATAAAAATCTTATGTCATATGTTAATTGGGATCATGAGTGTGAGTGGGTGTGTTTGATGTAAGCATTGAGCTGAACTTATTTTCCATGGAGGCATGATTAAGAGAATAATAATCATACAAGTACTGATATGAAGGTTTCATTTGTTGAAATGCATGTTTCTTTCTAGAAACTGAGGTATCCTATGGAAAGGCTAATGGTTGTATGTAAAAATGGCCATAACACATGTTTTTGTGGTTTTATAATGTAGGTACTATATGGAATGCTCTAAGTATAGAAGTAACTAGGATATGAAGAAAAAATACTATCGTTGAAACAATGGGAAGGATAAAGGACATGAAAATGATGGTGATATGCAAGAGAAAGGATGTTGGTGTAGTTGAAGGGAAGCAATATGTTTACTATTGTGGTAATGAAAATTTTTATGCTTGAATACAAATGACCATTTGGTTGATTTCATAGTCAATATTTATTACAAATGAATTACATGGTCAGACATGGTAGAATTATCTGAACTTAAAAGGGTGAGTGATACCTAGGGAGAGAACACTTGAGTTAATAGCACATTAGTTTTGGACATGAGCACGTTGGATATGTCTAGGAGAAGAGAGATAGTGAGCTACATTTCTCTGTGGAAGTGATATGGATGTGAATAAAAAAACATACATATCAATATTATGTTTGAATACATATCTTATCTCAATTTGTGAAATTCAAGAAAATTCATATGCATGGAGAAGGTTTTAATATGTCTATTCGGTGATAAATGTTGTAGGAATTTGAAGGAATACAAATGTTATGGATGTGGCCAGACAGTTCTAGCACAACGATAAAAAATGAAGAGGACCATGTTGTTGGTGCATTTGAGGAAGCATTAAGAAATGTTATTGCAATAAAAGAGAGCACATAGGATGGTGTTGTTATGATCAAAGAATGCCAAGGCTTGGTGGGAACATTGAGGGCGATGTTCATTTGTGGGGGGGTGGGGGGAATTTTAGCATCCATTTCTAAACCCAAAATTTTATAATATGTAACAAATATTGATAATTGTTGGGAAAATTATGTGCTTAAATTTCAAAAAATAAATTATCAAACTAGGATCATAATCTTGGAGATTCAAGCACAAGAAACGTAGGATTAAATATCTAGTCTTTCTGAAGTTGGAAACTTCTAATAAATTCAAATTTAAATGCTAGAAATTAATATTATGGAAGCTATCACTGGATAAGAGGACAACTAGTGTTATAAAGGCTCTAATTTACAACATTTCATACAAGGGATTTGTATGTCTAAGTAACTCTGCAGGAGTATCTCACTGTTGTCTTGATGCTTCAATGACCCTTTCCTATAGCGGATCTTGCTTACATTATGAATCAAGGAAATGCAAGGGAATTAAATGTGATGAAAGTAATATGAAGATGACACTTCTAACTTAGAAAATTAATACACTTGAATAAAAAATTGAAAGCATTGCAAACTAAATATAAATCAAACATACTTGTAATATAACTAACAAAGTAAAAATGAAAATGTAATCTAGGTTTGGGGGGACCTTCCCAACCTAATTAAAACTTCCTAGAGTGATAATATTAGGCTGTAGGAATTCACCATAATTTAGGAACAAGCAACATTCATTGATGGAAAATTAGCTCAGTTTACAAGAGGGAAGCACACACGCTTGCTACCACAATAAACCTCCTAATCAACTACCATTTCCCAAGCCTATTATAGAATGAAATATCAAAATCTCTAGACTTTTTCCATTCCTATCTATTTGTACAAGAGGAGCATTGGGGCGGATGAAAACCAATCCCCCAATCTCGAATTTTTATAACTATTGAATATATTCAAGATAGAAATATAATAACACCAAAGATAAAATTGGGTCATTTTCTACCCATAATACATCATAAAAAAT
Source organism: Pinus taeda (assembly GCA_000404065.3). NCBI lineage: Eukaryota > Viridiplantae > Streptophyta > Pinopsida > Pinales > Pinaceae > Pinus > Pinus taeda. The sequence goes on from APFE030303195.1 coordinate 6,165, forward strand.
GATTTCCATATTTTTTAAATAGCTTATATTCATTCCTCTTGAGGTGCTTTCCTCAAATCTGGTTAGTAGTTTTAAATCTGGGCAAATTTGTGCATTTTGGGAAAATTGGCCCTAAAGAACCATGTATATCTCACAAATTATGCTCAATTTTGGAAAAAAGCTTGTGTATATCCGAATTTGTCATACTCAGAACAAAACCTAAGTCTTAGAATTTTCATATTCACCCTCATTGCCCTAAAAATCATGCCTGAAGTTGATTTTCTAGAAAATTTTAAACTATAACGTTGTTTTAGAGTTGGAGCTTCACACGTGTGACCTGGGTGTGATCTGAGTATCATAGAATTATTTTGACACCTTAGCATTCAAAACCCATGTGCCCCAATCCTAGCCAGAAGAGTGCAAATATGATAAACACAATTGGGTATCAGAAATGAACTACTAGTACAAGAACTACACTAAACAACTCGTCATTAACAAAATCAACTTAAAACTCATTTAATTCATTAGACAAGAATTAATAAAAATAATCAATGTCTACCTCTATATGCATATCAAATAGTTTTTTATTTAAAGGGTAAGAAATGCATAATAACATGGGAAATATGTGGTTATGAGTGTAAGATATAAGTGGTAAAAGGACAAATGAGGCATTGACAACGAAGACAATATGGAAACTCAACATCTCCCCTACACCGATGTATTTGCATGTCCTCGTGCAAAAGAAATCCACCTTCAATAGACTCTTACAATATTTTCCCAATTTCCCATGGAAATCGAATAATTTCTCCTAAAAATCATTTTAAATAGATGCAATTTGGTGCCTTGTTTCACAATCTAATCTAGACAATCCTGAAAGGCTGCAAATTCCACTTCCTTCACTCATTGTAGACAAGGTAGGTGTTGGCAATTTTCTGATCATTTTGATCTCATTCTTTTATGGAGACACTTAAGTTAGTCTACCTTGACTATACACCACCTTTCAATGTGATCTAGCCCTTATGTGATAATGAACTCTCTACTACTTTTGAAGTTGGTTGGAGTTATATTTTTTGTTCTATCAATTAACCATGGAAAATAATTTCCCCAAAACCATAATTTGGGTCCAAATTCCTTACTCCATCGAAAGCTCCACCGAAAGGAATATCTTTTCTACAAAATTAAATTTCACTAGCTTCCAAGTTAATGCAACATCTTATAACATTCCAAACTCTTTGGTTTTGCACGATATGTTCATTTGACGAACCAGTTTCTAAATTTATATGTGTATCAACATCAAATATTGTATAGAATCTTGTACCTAGTCCAAAAATTGTCATAAAGCAATTTGAAGAACAAAATGATGTGGCACCTCGTCCTTTCCTTCATCGTGTTGAGTTGGCACTATTTGTCCTAGATATTGACGTAGAATCTCCTTATTGGTTCCTAACATGTTGTTGTAAGTGTACACTTGGAAGTTGCATGCTATTCCAATGGAATACTTACACTAAGATAGCATAAGTACTCAAATATTATCAATGACTCAATGGAACCAACATATTAATGAACTTGATATTTGATTGCATTATTGGTGTTGTGGGAGATCTTATAGCGTTAGAAAAACATAATCACTTAAATCCATGAACTTGTCCAAACTCTAAAATGAAATAAAATTATTTTTTCTTAGATAGAAGTTTAGTAAAGCTACCAATTCTTAGATTGATAGTTAAATGAGGGAGTGAAATCCATGGCTAGATATTAAGATTGGTTCTAAATTTCTAACCCTAGTAGGATTGTCTTGGAGCATGTTTAGAACCTAATTGTTGATTGTCTCTTCCTCAAGTTATGCCTTTAATCACCCCACACCTAAAAATAGGTTCATTTGACAACATTTATAGAATATAATCCTACTATTGGATTCAAGTGGCTCTATTTTAAGCATGTCCTTAAGGGTTGTCTATTTTTTTTATCTAGTTAATTATAAGAAAAACCCTAAATAATGCAGGAGCATTAGAGCTTCCAAGCCATTAAGTCGTCAATGTGAAAAAATCTTCAAAAAGAGGTCTTTCTTTTTTTTAAAGAATTTGTGTTCTTCTAAGTTACGATATTTTATGAGTTTTAGAGCTAGATGATTCATAGTTTTAGAAAAGTTATAGATAAGAAAGATTGTATCTGTAAGGAAAAAGAAAATTTTCCTTATAAAGCATGAGGGATTCTAGGTATCTATTGAGTGATTTTATAATTTTTAAAAATATTGTTTATGGAGTGATTTTAGTGTTTATCAAAATATGATTTATGGAGTGATTTATGGGTGATTTATGGATTTATTCTAGGATCTAGAAAAATCTATGATGTTTCTCAATTCTATCTATTGTACGCCTATGGGAAATAAAAGAAGAGAGTAGGTGTGAGGGAAGGAGAGAATGGCCAAATGAATGTAGAATCAAACCAATAGAGAAAGAGATTTTTTGAGTATTTGTGTGTGTATAGATTTTAATTAATGAAATAGAGTTTCATATTATATGCCCATGAATTATATTTTTATATTAAGTGTGCATAGTGAATACTTCAGGAAATGTTGTGAAATGAATGTAAATGCACATATGTATATGGAGTGGATTCATGAAATTGGTGTCATGGTAGATGTGGTGCCATCAAAGTGGCATTAGAGAAAGGATATTCTCTTTGGGAAACATATATCTGAGTGAGAAGGTTTCTTTTGTAGGAACATAGTACATAGAAGCTTATGCAAAGGATGGAAGAGCATATCTCAATGGTTGTTAGTCTTGTGTTGTTTTTTTTCAAATTAATTAATGTGTAAGTAGCATCCATTACAATAGTAAAGTTATGAAAGAGGGAGAAGGAGAATACAAAGCTCTCAATAGAAAGAATTGTGACAAAGCCCAATAAGAAGATGAATTTCCAAAGAGGAAGAGGACAAGCGGAAGTTCTCAGTAAGTGAGTAAGGTAAATGCAATAGCCAAGAGAGTAAGGAGTGGTCAAAATGAATGTTCAAGTGAAGTGAACCATTGGAAGGAATCATATAAAAAATCTAAAACACAGCTTAAAGGAAGAACTCAGGGCAGTTGAGTCTAAGGAAATAGTTCATAAGGGTAAACCTGAGCAAGGAGAAACCCTTGGAGAGGATGGTGACGATGTTAATGGAGATTTGATGTTTGAGACATCAAATGAGGCTACAGAGCCTTATGATTTTTTTATGATTCGTTTATGGTTACAGATGTTATTGTAGATGATGGAAAATCTTTTGAAATTGTCGTGAAGAGAGAGGAATATGGAGGGTGATGAACGAGAGGCAGAAATGATTTTCAATTCTGAAATTGATCGTGTGTATGCAAGAGAAGCAGAATGTGAGGATGGACACATTTCAGAAGTTGTTATGAAGAGGATACAACAAACTCAAACGATGCAGAATTTACAGATCGCATGGAAACAAAGCTCAATAAGCAGATTGAAGTATGGAAAATAATTCGAGAAGAAACTCTACAAGCATGGGATGAGGTTAAAATTATATGTGTTTGGTTGTATACATTTTTTTTTATCACTTTCTTGATTAGAAAATTTTCACTTGAAATGGTGAGCAGAAGCATGGTGAAGAAAAATGTGTTACAATAAGAAAAGAAAGAGTGGAATTATGGTGGAATTCGAGAACCAAGTCCAGAAGGACAACAATATGACGAGATGGATGATTAGCTGCAACACAAATTTTGGGATCCTGGAGGATTCAAAAATTAATGACGCATGACCGGGAGGTCATGAAATGTTTCTACCTTCGGAGTCTGATGCAGGACCATTAAAGCTTCCAAGCCATCAAGATTTTTGGAGATAAAGCTCTAAACACGGTTTCAACATGGAAAAGGAATTGTATTTCGTTATTGTAAATAATTTTAATTTCTTTATTTCTAAAAGAACTATGGATAGAGATAATATTGAGTAGATAATATTTTTGAGACTAAAATATGCTCTTAAGGCATGAGAGATTATAGGAGAAAAAAATCTTGGCAACAATTAACAAGTTGTTTGGATAGGAAAAAGCTTAGAAATATTAGGAACTATAGGAGTGTTTTTATGATTTAGAAAAGCCATCAATAGGAAATATTTTGTCGGTAAGGAAAAAGCTAGTTTGCCTTGAAAAGCATGAGAGATTTGTGGATTGATTTATTGATCTAGGAAAACTTTTTTTGTTTGTATATGTTATTTAAAACATTGTAAGCCTAAGGGGAAACTAATGGCCAAATTAATGTGAACTCAGACCATAGAGAGTGAATAGAGAAAAATGAATGCCTCTAAGCATATGTATGTTCAAAGCTACTTTAATGAATGAGGGTTCATGCATAATTGAAAATCTAACAATTCTATATGAAGTGTGACCTTATTATTTGATTTCAAATAAAGTATGGAAATTTGTTATGTGAACATATCAATCCAATCCAATAAACTTTGGATCATTGTTCGTTATTTTTATTATGAAGATTGCAGGTTCATGGAAGTGAACATGGCAGGAAAAGTCAATTTTCCTACATCAAGATACCACTAATATTAGAAAAAAAATAAAAATAAAAATAAAAAAAAAATAAAAAAAAAAAAATTAAAAAATAAAAAAATAAAATTAAAAAATTTAAAAAAAAAAATAATAAATAAATAAATCATGAAATTGGTGTCACAGTAAAAAACAAATTTCATGAGTGTTTACCAAGTCTATTTTAAATTTTAATGGTCAAATTTAAATGGTAAAATTGGAAAATGAAAATATCTATAGTGACTTGGTAAAACTCATTTCCAAAAAAAAATTCTACCCCTTTCATTTTTTCATGAAATTGGTGTCACAGTAGAAATTATCCACTTGTTAAATTTTCCAAGTCACTCTTATAAATCGTTTAAATTTTTCATGAAATTTAATTTTAGATGATCATCTAATTCTTTACCAAGTATTTCTTAAATTTCTAATGGAGACTTGGAAAAATTTTGTAAAAATCTAATGGAGTGATTTTAGTGTTTAGAAAAATCTGATTTATGGAGTGCTTTGGGTGATTTATGTATTTATTTTAGGATCTAGAAAATCCCATGATATTTCTAAATTCTATCTATTGTAAGCCTTTGGGAAATAAAAGAAGAGATTAGGTGTGAGGAAATGAGAGAATCACCAAATGAATGTGGAATCAGACCAAGAGAGGAAGAGAGTTTTTGAGTATTTGTGTATGTATAGATTTTAATTAACGAAATAGATTTTCATATTTTCTGCTCATAAATAAAAATTTTATATTAAGTGTGCATGGTGAATGATTCAAGAAATGTTGTGAAATGAATGTAAGTGCACATATGTGTACGGAATGGATTCATGAAATTGGTGTCACGGTAGATGTGGTGCCATCAAAGTGGTATTAGGGCAAGGATATGTGCTTTGGGAAACATAGGTCTGAGTGACAAGGTTTCTTTTGCAAGAACATAGTACATAGAAGCTTATACAAAGGATGGAAGAGCAGATCTCAATGGTTAGTGGTATTGTGCTTTTTTTTTACAATTAATTAATGTGCAGGTAGCATCCATTACAACAGTAAAATTATGAAAGAGGGAGAAGGAGCATACAAAGCTCTCAAGAGAAAGAATTGTGACAGAATCCAATAAGAAGATGAATTGTTGAAGAGGAATAGGACAAGAGGAAGTTCTCATTAAGTGGTTAAGGTAAATGAAATAACCAAGAGAGAAAGGAGTGCTCAAAAACTAGGTTCAAGTGAAGCGAACCATTGGCCAAGTTTAGAGGAGATATCTTGGTGAGATGTTGGATAGCTTGGAGCTCACAAGTGGACAAGGAGATTTCATGAAAGAGGGAAGTGACAATGACCATTGATAGTCATGTCAAGGGTTCAGGGAGAAGTCACAAGGAGATGAAATAGAATGCCAAAGTAGTTGGCATGAGGAAGATGTAGGATGAGGAATTTGAGAAAGAGATGATTGAGATGAAGACACAGTTGAATGTGCTTATGTAGATACTACAACAAGAAGTTGAAGAATAGAGATGCGGATGGGTGCTACGGAATAAAGTGAAATGCCACAATTTGTTGGTGAAGCTGAAGCATAGGTTGAGCATTCAATGGATGGAAGAAGAGCACATGGTAGCAGAGATGGAGATTTGCATTTGCGAACCAGAACAAGGAGCAGTTATTGGTGAAGATGAATATGAAAGAGCTTATGAGATCCAAGGATCTCATTATTTTAAAACTAATGAAATTTTTTTGAATGTAGGTCATGTGGTTGTAGATGATGGAGAGTTTCCTCATGAAGGCAATACCGAGGAAATTCCAATTAATGAAATTGTGGATGAAATTTTATGCCAGAGGAAATAGATGTGGACTTCAAGGAAGAAGAAAAACTTTTGGAGAAATGGTCAAAAAAGGACATAAGTGATGAGTTAAAAAAATTAGTTCGAGGTAATTTTACTGATTTGTGTGAAAAGTTTAAACTTCTTGAGGAGAGATTAGTAAATCAGAATGTGCATATACAACTTGTAAAGTTGAACCTGGAAGAAGAGGAAATTGTCTTGAAAGACAATAATTAGGAGGAAGTTACAAGGCTTAAGCAGCAAATAGTGAAGCAGGTGTATAAACTAGAGTGTGTCAAGAGTCTTGAAACTATTATGCACAAAGAAGATGTGCAACAACAAGCGACATATGATAGAAATTTTCAGCAGTCAAGGACAAAATTGGATGAGGAAATTGATAGGTTGTGTATGTTGATGAAGAGGATGACTAGAAGAAGGTAAAACAAGAGGAAAATGATATCCAACAACAAAGTACAACTAATTGAGTATTTTTTCATTAATAAGGAAAGTGGACGAGAACAACGTATAGTTTGGAAGCCTGGAGAAATGAAGGCAACATCAACAGTAGGATAACAATATGCTAAATTGGATGCACAACTACAACACAAGATTTGTGATCATGGAGGATTTGGGAATTAATGACACATGAACAGGAGGTCATGAAATTTTTCTATCTTGGGAGTATCATGCAGGAGCATTAGAGATTTCAAGCCATTAAGTCATCAATGTGAAAAAAGCTTCAAAATGGGATCTTTATTTTTTTAAATAAATTATATTATTCTAAGTTACGATATTTTATGAGTCTTAGAGCTAGATGATTCATAGTTTTAGAAAAGATATGGATAGGAAAGATTTTATCCATAAGGAAAAAGCAAATCTTATAAAGTGTGAGGGATTCTAGGGATATATTGAGTGATTTTAGAATTTAGAAAAATATGATTTATGGAGTGATTTATTTAAATTTTTTAAATTAGATGAAATTTAAATTGGTAAATTTTACCAATTAGATGATCACGGTGGAAAATTGGTGTCACGATAGATGTTAAAAAAACAAAAACCAAAAATCATTTTCATCAAGTGGAAAAAAATTGCAGGGAAATTGACTTTTCCTACCATGTTCACTTCCACGAACTTGTAATCTTAAAAATAATGAATAATGATATCTTTTCCAGCAATCTCAAAACTAATAATCCACAATTTTGTGCTAATTCAATAATCCAAATTTTATTGGATTGGATTGATATGTTAATCACATAACATATTTCCATGCTTTCTTTGAAATCAAATAATCAAATCACACTTCACATAGAATTCTTAGATTTGCAATTATGCATGAACTCTCATTCATTAAACTAACTTTGTACATGCATATGCTTAGAGGCATTCATTTTCTCTATTCACTCTTTATGGCCTGAGTTCACATTCATTTGTCCATTACTTTCCCCTTAGGCTTACAATGTTTTAAATAACATATACAAACAAAATAAATTTTCCTAGATCCATAAATCAATCCTAAAATCACTCGTGATTTTCAAGGCAGGCTCGTTTTTGCCTTATTGATAAAATATTGCCTATCGATAGCTTTTCTGAATCATAAAAACACTCCAATAGTCCCTAAGATTTCTAAACTTTTTCCTATCCTAAGAACTTGTTAATTGCTGCCAATATTTCTTTATCCTACAACCTCTCATGCCTTAAAAGCAGATTTTATTCTTAACAATCTTATCTCTATCTATATTTCTTTTATAAATAAATAAATTAAAATTATTTAAAATAAGGAGATAAAATTCATTTTCCATGTTGAAACCCCATTTGGAGCTTTGTATCCAAAAGGCTTGATGACTTGGAAGCTCATGCTCCTGCATCAAACTCCAGAGGTAGAAACATTTCATGACCTCCTGGTCATGTGTCATTAATTTTTTAATCCTTTAGGATCCCAAACTTTGTGTTGTAGTTGATCATCCATCCTATCATATTGTTGTCCTTCTGCACATGGTTCTCAAATTCCACCATAATTCCACCATAATTCCACTCTTTCTTTTTTTATTACAAGACATTTTTCTTCACCATGCTTCTACTCACCATTTCAAGTGAAAATTTTCTAATCAATAAAGTGATCAAAACAGAAGTATACAACCAAACACATATAATTTTAACTTCATCCCATGCTTGTAGAGTTTCTTCCCGAATTATTTTCCCTGCTTCAATCTGCTAATTGAGATTTGTTTCCATGTTATGAGTAAATTTTGCATCCTTTGGCTTTGTTGTATCCTCTCTCTTCATGACAATTTCAAAATATTTTCCAACATCTGTAATAACACCTACAACCATAAACGAATCTTTAAAAAAATGAAGACTTTGTAGCCTCATTTGATGTCTCAAGCATCAAATCTCCACTAACATCGTAACCATCCTGTCCAAGGGTTTCTCCTTGCTCAGGTTCACCCTTATGAACTAGTTCGTTAGACTCAACTGCCTTGAGATCTTCCTTTAACCTGTGTTTCAACTTTTATATCTGATTCCTTGCAAATAATCTTTTAATAGGCCATTGGACCGTTTTCCTCATATTCCATCAACTGCTCTAGTTCTCCTCATCTTATTGTAGCAGCTCCATAAGTACATTCATATGTTCCTTCATCTCAGCGATTTCCTTCTCAAACTCTTCATTATTCATCTTCCTCGTGCTAACTATTGTGGCATCTTTTAGGCTTCCCTCTGAATTCTTCAAATGAATATCCATAGGCATCTTCACCTTCTCCTCTTCCTTTGTGATATTTGTGCTTCCCACTATGAACTACAAATAACATTTACAGTAACATGTCTCCTTCCTGATACACATGCCTCACCAAGATTACCATTTGTACTTGGTCTTTTGGCATTCTTGGTTCCCTCATTTGGAACTCCTTGAGCACTCCTTGTTTGTCTAGGTCTCTGCACTCACATTCCTCTTTCCATCATAGCTATACAAGTTGTAAGATCTCTTGCCATAATTCACCCTCTTTGTTGCTACAATTTGCAAAAAAAAATTAGATACAAACATTCAAATTTGCATCTTCAAACATCAAGAACCAAGAACCAAAATCTCAACCTTGATTCTGCAATCATCTAAAAACATTTAACAACTAGAACATAAATATAAACCTCTATATCAACCACAAATTCAACTTTTGAATTCCACTTCCAAAGTGCTTTACCAACTCTTTCCTTGTTGCTATTTGCAAACACATTTGAGCAGGTTATCTCGCTCTGATAACACTTGATGCAGAAAAATTTACTTTTCCTACTATGTTCACTTTCATGAACCTGCAATCTTAAGAATAGTGAATAATTATACCTTTTCTAGCAATCACAAAACTAATAATCCACAATTTTGTGCTAATTCAATGATCCAAAGTTTATTGGATTGGATTGATATGTTAATCACATAACATATTTCCATGCTTTCTTTGAAATCAAATAATCATATCACACTTCACATAAAATTCTTAGATTCGCAATTATGCATGAACTCTCATTCATTAAACTAGCTTTGTACATACATATGCTTAGAGGAATTCATTCTCTCTATTATTTCTCTGTGGCTTGATTTCACATTCATTTGGCCATTAGTTTCTCCTTAGGCTTACAATATTTTGAATAACATATACAAACAAACTAAATTCTCATATATCCATAAATAAATCCACAAATCACTTGTTCTTTTCAAGGAAGACTTGCTTTTGCCTTATTAACAAAATATTGTTTATTGGTATCTTTTCTAAATCATAAAAATACTCTAATAGTTCCTAATATTTCTAAACTTTTTCCTATCCTAACAACTTGCTAATTGTTGCCAAGATTTTTTTTCCCACAACCTCTCATGCCTTAAAATCATATTTTATTCTTAAAAAATTTATCTACTCAATCTTATCTCTATAAATAGTTCTTTTAGAAATAAAGAAATTAAAATTATTTACAATAACGAAATAAAAATCCTTTTCCATGTTTAAACCTCATTTAGAGCTTTGTCTCCAAAAATCTTGATGACTTGGAAGCTCTAATGCTTCCACCCATAACTTTGGTTCTTCTAATTTTGTTGTAGCAAATTTGTAAGCACATTCAATTGTGCTTCTATCTCAACAAGTTCCCTCTCGCATTCTTCATCACTCGTTTTCCTTATGACAACCTCTTTGGCATTTATGTGGCTTTCCTCTGAATTCTTCAAATGATTATATATAGTTATCTTCATCTTCTCCCGTTCCTTTGTGAGATTTCCGCTGCCCACTATGAATTGCAAATAACCTTTACAATAACAGGTCACCTTCCTGCTACATACACCTCACCAAGCTTACCACTTGTACTTGGTCTTTTGGCATTCCTTTGTTCCCTTTTCTGGAACCCCTTCAGCAGTTGTTGCTCGTCTAGGTTTCTGCACTCACATTTCCTCTTTCCATCACAGTTATACACGCTATAATATTTATTGCCATAGTTCACCTAGTCTACTACTACAATTTGAAAAACATTTTATCAGAGTTTAGATACAGACATTGAAATCTCCATCAATATCATCACCATCCTTTCCAAGATTATGTAAAAAAGAAAGGTAGCCTTAGTTTTGATTTTTGCAAACTAGTTACTAAAATAATGGGTCTTATCCACTTATTATGGATCTTTATCCTATTTTAGATTTAGAATGATTTTTATAAATTAGTAAGTATATGGTGAACTAGATAAGAAACAAATTATCTTGTTGCAATATATTTTTTCAGGATATGATATTATTTTGGTTTTGTTGGGGTATCGTAAATGAATGTACAAGCAGCGTACTTGTTGATTTGATGCATATTCCAAGTAACCATTTTGATGCTCTGTCAAATTTGTGTGTGAGTTTGGGAGAGGTGTTGAGTATGAGTAAATGGCCAATGATAATGAGGCCAATATTATATTGTAAATATTTTGATCTTAAAATGAATTATATATTAGTTTTGAGTGTAAAGGTTGTGTGGGTTTTTAAATTTGTGGATTAGAATTTGTAAGAAGTTGCATCTTGCATCATTTTTGGTATCAGAGCAGCAACAATAGTTATGGTATATCGAAGAGGAAAAGCAAGAGGGGCAGCTCAGAGAGCACATGCTGGAAAGCCTGTAGTAAATGTGGCTTTCCAGGTAGAATTGAAGAGACTTCATGAGAGGATGGAAGCCATGGAAGCTACAAAAAAAAGAGGAACTAACATGGAAGATGTTAGTGATGTTGAAGAAGAGACTTCTAGTGAGGAAGAAATAGAGGAGACGTCAGAGGAGAAAATATTGAAGATGTTTTCCAAAATGTTTGCCAAGCCAAAAACGGAAGTACCATTATATGAAGGTAACTTGAATGTTGATGATTTAATGGATTGGATACATGCATTAGGTAAATAGTTTGATTATGAGGATGTTGATAAGAATAAGCAAGTCAAGTATGTGGTGACTAGACTTAAAGGACATGCATCCCTATGGTGGGACGAGGTACAACATGATCGAAAGAGGAAATGAAAAGCCAAAACTAAAGATTGGGATAGGCTAGTGGCGAAACTTAAAGGTAAATTTTTACCTAGAGATTATCGTATTAATATTTTTAAGAAATTGTATAACCTTAAACAAAGAAATATGAATGTTCAAGAATACACTGAGGAATTTTAAAAAATAAATGTTAGGGTTGGACATGTAGAAGAGAATGATGAAGAATTTGCAAGGTTCATTATTGGTTTAAGGTTTGAGATTGAAGATGAAATTAGCTTGTTTTCTTTGAAAACTATGGAAGATTCATATCAGGCATCTTCGACAGCATAAGAGAATATTGCCCAGAAACAAAAACTGAAGAGTAGAGGAAGAATTCATGTAAAGGATAAAGGACAAACCAGCAGACAATGAGTTTAGTCTCCAAGGGAAGAAGAAAGAAGTTCTAGTAGTCAAACACCAAGATAAAGTGGTTTCAGAGAAAGGAGATCATTTTCCATAGGTAGAGGTCGAGGAAGTGATTATCAACCTAGATGTTTCAATTGCGGACAATTAGGGCACATGTCTTGGGAACGTATTGAGCATATATTAGCAAGCCAATGGGGTTCCTGTGTAATAGAGGTAAAGGAGGAATATATAGATAAAGTTGCAGTTGTAAATGCTCTTGAGGAAGGTGAATATTTGCTATTAAAGAGAGTGTTGATCCAAGTAGAAAAAGAGACCAAAGAACAATCTCAAAGGAGGATTTTTTTCAGAACTATGTGTAAGTCCAAAGGTAAGTGTTGCAAACTTGTGATTGATATTGGTAGCACCTATAATATAGTATCTATTGAAATGGTAGAAAAGTTAAACTTAAAAAAGACACCACATCCTACACCTTATAAGGTCTCTTGGTTACAAAAGGGTCATCAAGTTTTGGTTAATGATCAATGTAAGGTAGAATTTCAAATTGGATGTTATAAAGATGAAATTGTGTGTAATGTCTTGTCAATGGACGTATGCCATATTCTGCTAGGAAAGCCTTGGAAATACGATGAGGACGTAACACATTATGGGAACCAAAACACTTACAATTTTGAGAAAGATGGTAAATTACATACACTTCTACCATTAAAGGATGCAAGCACTATTCAAATGTTAATGTTGGATAATAAATATTTTTTTAAGGATGAAGCAGAATGCAAGGAATGTGAACCAATAATTGAAGTAAATCCCTTGTTTCTAGAAAAGCAAGATTTGTTCAATGAATATGAGAATATGATAATCAATGAAATATTTATGGTAGAAAATAGATATCATCCAAGAATATCCATGGCATAAATGGTTATGAATGAGGATATTTTAATAAATGAACAACAAAAATGTTGCTTTGGAAACTAGTGAGAAGTTAATGTGTGAAAATCTCCAAATTCCATATGAAGAAAACCATAATGCAGAATATTTTGGAGAAGAAATGGAAATGGTCAACAAAGAAAATATCTTGGGAACCATAAAGAAAAAAAAATCAAATTAATTATGACATGTTTGTTTCATGTGCAGGAAAGATGGTTTCAATTGTACAAGTTTGGGTCCTTCCAAAGAAGTTCCTTAAGGAATTAGCCAGAAGAATTGAGAGAGCTACATTTCCAAGAGCATACCAAAATAGACTTCATTTTTTTAATGGAGAATCTTGGGATGTCAAAGAAAATTTAAGTCATCATGAAAAATTCCAGCCAAATACAAGTTATAGCAAGGGGTTAAAGATCTCTTGGACATAAGTCCAGCGATATTTTGTTCTTCGGGAGTCTGATGCAAGAGCATTAGCAAACTTTTATAAACTTTATTAGATATTATTTATTTTTAGGAAGTTGGATTCCCCATGTAATGATTTTGATTTTGAAATAATTAGTTGGACTCTAGAAATATTATCATCGAATATTATGGATAGGCTAGAGAAAAAGAAAAAAGAAAAGTAGTCTTAGTTTTGATTTTTCCAAATTAGTTACTAAAAAATGGATTTTATCCACTTATTATGGATCTTCATACTATTTTAGATTTAAAATGATTTTTATAAATTAGTAAGTATGTGGAGAACAAGAGTAGAAAAAATCTATCTTCTTGTAAAAAACCAAAACCTCCAAGTCTCCAATTTTTTACCAATTTAAATTTTTCATTTTTCATTTTTCCAAGTGATATCTACCATGACACCAATTTCATGAATCCACTCCATACACATCTATGCATTTACATTCATTTCACAACATTTCCTTAAGCATTCACCATGCACACTTAATATGAAAATATAATTCATGAGCAAAAAATATGAAACTCTATTTCATTAATTAAAATATACACATACACAAATACTCAAAAACTCTCTTCCTCCCTTGTCCTGATTCTACATTCATTTGGCCATTCTCTCCTTTCCTCACACCTACTCTCTTCTTTTATTTCCCATAGGCTTACAATAGATAAAATTTAGAAACATCATAGATTTTTCTAGATCCTAAAATAAATCCATAAATCACCCATAAATTAGATTTTCCTAAACATTAAAATTACTCCATAAATCACATTTTTCTGAATTATAAGGTCACTTAAAATATCCCTAGAATCCCTCATGCTTTATAAGGAATATTTGCTTTTGTCTTATGGATAAAATATTTCCTATCCATAGCTTTTCTGAAACTATGAATCATCTAGCTCTAAAACTCATAAAATATTGTAACTTAAAAGAATATAAATTCTTTTAAAAAACAAAGACCCTGTTTTGAAGCTTTTTTCACATTAACGACTTAATGGCTTGGAAGCTTTAATGCTCTTGCATCATACTTCCAAGGTAGAAAACGTTCATGACCTCCTAGTGATTGTTAAAATATGAAACTGCAATCAAATTCCACTTTGGACATATCACTTGATGGAGATTATTATTTCACTGAATTCCTCTTTTCAAGAGGATGAAAATTGACATAAAGATCACACAAAACAGATAAGGGAAAGTGTACTTATGAAGAAAAGCCCACATGTGCATATTTGATAAAGTCAACCCTAAAGCAAAGTGGACACCCTTCGAAGCCTATAAATACAAGTGACCTATATCTCATTTGGACATCATCATGAGACACTCTTCTATCTTGGTTTTTGGCTCGCACAGATCCGAGGCTCGTCCGCAGAGGAACATGTTTGCTTAAAGATGAAATTGCAGGGTTCGAAGCTCACATTTCTGCTTCAGGGTTTTGGGCCTCAGTCGTAGGCACATGACAGAAAGATCTCAACTGCAGTCACTCACTAACTGGTTCATCCATGTGCTTGAAGCATCCCAGTCGCACGCACAACTCGTCCTCCTTGCGACTGACATCTATGGTTTCAGGATCTCGGTTGCATGCTGCAATCGCTCGGTTGTAGGTTCCACAGAGCGACTAGAACATTAGGGGAATTTGAGGTCTAAAATGGGCCTCCTAAGGAAATTATAAAATAATAGTGGAAATAATAAAATAATATTAAATTACATCATCAAAATTTTAGAGGGAAAAACGAAAAACTATTTTTTCAACTCGTATTTTCAACTTATCTCCCTAAGGTTTTACTCAAATTTTGAATAGAAACATTTGTTGGATGCAGAATTTGATTCCTCGTCCAAGGAGTAACCATGTTGCATACTTTCAATGGACCCCAATACATGAAAAATGACAAATACATGAAAAACGAGATTGCAATCATGTTTTTTCATGTATTTCTCATTTTTCGTGTAGCAGGGTCCATTGAATGTATGCAACATGGGTACTCCTTGGATCAGAAAATAAATTTTGCATCCAACGAGTACTCTCGCTCGAAACTTGAGTAAAACCTTAGGGAGATAAGTTGAAAATACGAGTTGAAAAAGTAGTTTTATTATTTTATTATTTTTTAATATTATTACTTTTTTACTCCAAAAATGGTGAATCATCCCCCATGGTTGACATCATCATCTTGAATCCTATTGGTTCTTATAAAGTTTATTTTGGTTGCACATTTTTATTAGGAGGCCCATTTTAGACCTCAAAATTCCCCTAATGGCTTCCCATTTGCACGCATGTCTCCTCCTCCGTACGATCGAGACCTAGATTATGAAATTTCGGTTTTCTGACTATTTCACTCAGTGACGACAGTGTTCATAAGTTGACCGCAAATAGGGACAGTTCTTAACAGGCTTCAGAATCAAAATTTTGAGTATAAGCATTGTTGGGTTCATTTCATGGATATTGTGTAGTTGATTTTGTTGGATAATTGTATAGATGAAGATATGGATCATTGTACTCTCTTTTGTTGAATCATTCGATGACAACCTAATAAGAAGAAGAACTTGAAAGGATTTTCCCCATAGTGGGTTTTTCCTTTGGTCTCTGACCAATCGTGGTGTCTCTATGTGTGAATGTTTTTCTTCTATTGTTCCTTTATGTTTCATTGTATCGATGATGGTGATATTGTTCTTTCTATATAATTGCATATATTGTTGAATAATGATGTAAATATGAATAATGTTATGATGTTATGGGGTGAATGTAATTTGTTAATGAAGAAATGCAATTATTAAAGCAAAGAACAATATAGCCCTATGAAAAATTAACAGTCATGTGTCATTAATTCCCGAATCCTCCTAGATCCCAAACCTTGTGTTGTAGTTATGCATCCATTTTAGCATGTTATTGTCCTATTGTTAATGTTTCCTTCACTTCTCCAGGCTTCCAAACTCTACCTTGTTGTCGTCCACTCTCCTTGTTGATGAAAATTTTCTAAGTTAGTTGTACATTGTTGTTAGATGTCATTTCTTCTTGTTGTACCTTCTCCTTGTCATCCTCTTCATCAACATAAACAACCTATCGATTTCCTCATCCAATTTGTCCTTGACTGCTGAAACTTTCTATCATCTCTCACTTTTTGTTGCACATCTTCTTTGTGCATAATAGTTTCAAGACTCTTGGCACACTTTAGTTTATACACTTGCTTCACTATTTGTTGCTCAGGCCTTCTAACTTCCTCCTCATTATTGTCTTTCGAGACAATGTACTCTTCTTCCATATTCAACTTTACAAGTTGAATATGCACTTTATGATTTAATAATCTCTCCTCAATAAGTTTCAAATATTCACACAAATCAGTAAAATTGCCTCGAACTAAATTTTTAAACTCATCACTTTGTTTTCTTTTACCATTCCTCCAAAAGTTTTGCTTCTTCCTTGACGTCCACATCTATTTCCTCTGGCATAAAATTTCATCCACAATTTCATTAATTGGAATTTCCTCGATATTGCCTTCATGAGGAAACTCTCCATCATCTACAGCCGCATGACATGCATTCACAAACATTTCATTAGTTTTAAAATCATGGGATCTTTGGATCTCATCGGCTCTTTCATATTCATCTTCACTAAGAACTGGTCCTTGTTCTAGTTCACAAATTCAAACCTCCATATTTTATATCCTGTGCTCTTCTTCCCTCTGTTGAATGCTTAACCTGTGCTTCAGCTTCACCTACAACTTGTGACATTTCACTTTATTCCATAGCACCCATCTACATCTCTAATCTTCAGCTTTTTGTTGTAGAAACTCCATAAGCACATTCAACTATGTCACTGTCTCATTCATCTCTTTCTGAAATTCTTCATCCTTCATCTTCCTCATGGAAACTACTTTGGAATTCTATTTCATCTAATTGTGAATTCTCCCTGAACCCTTGACATGACTATCAATATTCATTGTCACTTCCTTCTTTCGTGAATTCTCCTTGTCCAACTCCACTTATGAGCTGAAATATAGCCAACAACTCACCAAGATATCTCCTCTAAACTTGGCAAATGGTTCACTTCACTTGAACCTTCTTTCTGAGCACTCTTTTCTCTCTTGGCTATTTCATTTACCTTACTCACTTACTGAGAACTTTTGTGTGTCCTCTTCCTCTTCAGCGATTAATCTTCTTGTTGGTTTTTGTCACAATGCTTTCTCTTGAGGGCTTTGTATGCTCCTTCTCCCTCTTTCATAACTTTAATGTTGTAATGGATGCTACCTACACATTAATTAATTTTCAAAAAAAAAACAAGACCAATAACCATTGAGATCTTCTCTTCTATCCTTTGCATAAGCTTCTATGTGTTATGTTCCTACAAAAGAAACCTTCTCACTCAGATCTATGTTTCCTAAAGAGCATATCCTTGCTTCCACTACAAACTAAAGAACCATGTGGTCTACATGTGATATAAATTCCTCAAACAAAGTCAACGGATCTATGCTTCAAGCCATCAATGTAATAATCACCATGCACACACATGGAATTACATAAAGTAGAAATCAAATTTCATTAATTAAACCTGCTAAACTATTACAAAGCATTCATTGCCACCTTGGCTTTATGGGTGGAATATGGGTGATTTATGGATTTATTTCAGGATATAAAAAAATCTATGATGTTTCTAAATTCTATCTATTGTAAGCCTATGGGAAATAAAAGAAAAAAGTAGGTATCAGGAAAGGAGAGAATGGCCAAATAAATGTAGAATTAGGCCAAGAGAGGAAGAGAGTTTTTGAGTATTTGTATATGTATATATTTTAATTAATCAAATAGAGTTTCATATTTTCTGCTCATAAATTATATTTTTATATTAAGTGTGCATGGTGAATGCTTCAAGAAATGTTGTGAAATGAATGTAAATGCACAGATGTGTATGGAGTGGATTCATGAAATTGGCGTCACGGTAGATGTAGTGCCATCAAAGTGATATCAGAGCAAGGCTATTATCTTTAGGAAACATAGATCTGAGTGAAAAGGTTTCTTTTGCATGAACATAGTACATAGAATCTTATGCAAAGAATGGAAGAGCATATCTCAATGGTTATTGGTCTTGTGGTTTTTTTTTTAGAATTAATTAATGTGTAGGTAGCATCCATTACAATAGTAAATTTGTGAAATAGGGAGAAGGAGCATACAAAGCTCTCAAGAGAAAGAATTGTGACATAACCAAACAAGAAGATAAATTGTTGAAGAGGAAGAGGAAAAGCAGAAGTTCTCAGTAAGTGAGTAAAGTAAATGCAATAGCCAAGAGAGTAAGGAGTGCTCAAAAAGATGGTTCAAGTGAAGTGAACCATTGGCCAAGTTTATACAATATGGCTTGGTGAGGTGTTGGGTATATTACATCTCACAAGTGGAAAAGGAGAGTTAATGAAAGAAGGAAGTGACAATGACTACTAATATTCATGTCAAGCGTTCAGGGAGAAGTCACGAGAAAATGAAAGAGAATATCAAAGTAGTTGGCATGAGGAAGATGAAGGATAAGGAACTTGAGAAAGAGATGACTGAGATGAAGACATTGTTGAATGTGATCATGGAGCTACTACAACAAGAATTTGAAGATCATAGATGCGTATGGGTTCTACGGAAGAAAGTGAAATGACACAAGTTGTTGGTGACACTGAAGCATAGGTTGAGCATTCAACAGAAGGAAGAAGAGCACAGGGTAGCAAAGATGGAGGTTTGCATTTGTGAAGCAGAAAAAGGACTCATTCTTGGTGAAGATGAATATGAGAGAGCTTATGAGATCCAAGGATATCATGATTTTAAAACTAATGAAATGTTTTTGAATGCAGGTCATGCGGGTGTAGATGATGGAGAGTTCCTCATGAAGGAAATATCGAGGAAAATCCAAATAATAAAATTGTGGCTGAAATTTTTATGCCAAAGGAAAGATATGTGGACTTCAAGGAAGAAGAAAAACTTTTGGAGGAATGGTCAACAAAGGACATAATTGATGAGTTTAAAAATTTAGTTCGAGGTAATTTTACTAATTTATGTGAAGAGTTGAAACTTCTTGAGGAGAGATTAGTAAATCAGAAAGTGCATATTCAACTTGTAAAGTTAAACCTGGAAGAAGAGTAAATTGTCTCGAAAGACAATAATAAGGAGAAAGTTACAAGGCTTGAGTAGCAGATAGTGAAGCAGGTATATAAACCAGAGTGTGCCAAGAGTCTTGAAACTCTTATGCACAAAGAAGATGTGCAACAGCAAGCAAGAGATGAGAGAAAGTTTCAGCGGGCAAGGACAAAATTGGATGAGGAAATTGATAGGTTGTGTATGCTGATGAAGATGATGACTAGGAAAAGGTACAACAAGAGGAAAAGGACATCCACAAAAAAATTACAACTAACTCAGAAGATTTTCATCAACAAGGAAAGTGGACAAGAACAACGTAGAGTTTGGAAACCTGGAGAAGTGAAAGCAACATCAATAGTAGGACAACAACATGCTAAAATGGATGCACAACTACAACATAAGGTTTGTGATCCTGGAGGATTCAAGAATTAATGACACATGACCAGGAGGTCATGAAATTTTTCTAGCATGGGAGTATGATGCAAGAGCATTAGATCTTCCAAGCCATTAACTCGTCAATGTGAAAAAATATTCAAAAGGGAGTCTTTATTTTTTTAAAGAATTTAGATTCTTCTAAGTTACAATATTTTATTAGTTTTAGAGTTAGATGATTCATAGTTTTAGAAAATCTATGGATAGGAAAAAATTTATCCATAAGGAAAAATCAAATCTTTCTTATAAAGCATGAGGGATCTGAGGGATATAATGAGTGATTTTACATTTATGGAGTGATTTATGGGTGGTTTATGGATTTATTTTAGGATCTAGAAAAATCTATGATGTTTCTAAATTTTATCTATTGTAAGCCTATGCGCAATAAAAGAAGAGAGTAGGTGTGAGGAAAGGAGAGAATGGCCAAACGAATGTAGAATCTGGGAAAGAGAGGAAGATATTTGTTGAGTATTTGTGTATGTATAAATTTTAATTAATGAAATGGAGTTTCATATTTTATGCTCATGAATTATACATTTATTTTAAGTGTGCATGGTGAATGCCTCAGGAAATGTTGTGAAATGAATGTAAATGCACATACGTGTATGGATTGGATTCATGAAATTGGTGTCATAGTAGATGTGGTGCCATCACTAATCCTTTTGACTATGAATCCTCTATAAGTTAGATTTAGATCAAAAGAAATATTTATCATATAGTTTTTAATGATGTGAGGTATGCCTATAGATAAAATATTAACATACATGGGAGTTCAGAGCTCATGTTTCCTCCATTACAGGAAGGAGAAAACCCTAAAATCTTTGTTCTAGTTCTTTCCTTTATTGAAGTATATTTATGCTTAAATAGATTATCTATGTTGTTAATACATGCCAACCCCTATTACATGGAAGCCATCTTATTTATTAGGATAGAATCTTCCTTTTGCTATACAATTTCATTATGCTTGGATGTATGTTCAAATTGAAGTGCTTACTCTCTATGTAAGATACATAACGAAGTATTATTCATTGAGATAAAACCTTCACAAAATTTCTTTTGATATGACAATATACTAGAAAACACCCTTGTAGATTAGAATACAAGTTAATAATATTCAAATTGAAATGATGCATTTGCAACAATTGCTTGAGTATCAAGATGGCTCCCCCATAACATGAGTAGGGAGCCAAGTTGTCCCTCCCATGCTCAATCAACTCACTATGATGAGGGAAATTTTGAGCCCCCATCAAATGTTAGTTTGGTTAATTAGTGTTTTTCTTTTGGTATTACATCCTTTCGTTGTTGTTTCATGGACCTTTGGTTATTTTGACTTATAATTTAGCTATGTGTATCAATTTTTTGGCATATAGTAAATTTTTATTTTAACTAATATTTTATAACATTAAATGGATCGTGCATGTTTGGCCTATTTTTGTTAATAAAATATCTATAAAAACATTCTATTGATGATCAACTTAAGGTTTTATGTTAAAAAAATAATTAGATGCATGTCATATTCCCAAATTTAGAAATGTGATATAAAGTATAAAACAATATGCAAAGTGTGTTTAATTCTAGTGACCCAATGTAAGTAATATATGCCACAAGATATGTGTCCCACTAGACCCCATCATGTCCATGTTACAATTAATATGTCACAGTTACCAAAATCTCTTCCAACAAACAATATGTTCAAGGTAGGTTAGAGTATTACAAATTAATCTCATCCACTGAAGCATACATTTTTTATGTGTAGTTTGATCGACGTCGTCTAAACTAGGATGGGAGAGCTAGGATGAAAAAAAGGATTTATATGGATCTTCGTCTCTAATCCAAGAGACAAAATGTTTAACACATGGTTCAAGATTCCCTAATGAAATTGATGGCTTCACATTGTTGTAGAATTACATTAGCTTTTGTTGACCACATATTTTTCACCTTCAGGATTCATGTGCTCGAACACACAAAATAACCTATAACACATTACAATGAAGTTTATTTGATAATGAACCAATATCTAGAGTAATTTGATAGTATTATCAGATAATAATATTTATAATAATTACTATGATCATTGCAAAGATATCTACATTTATTAATGTATAACCTATAAAAGTAAGATGTGTTATTGTGAAAAATTAAAACACCCCAATCAAAACATAATAATAACTAAAAATACATATAGAAAGATAAGTATTGAAGTGTTAGTTGGAAGCTTTGTAATCATCTAATAATTATTATAATAAATAGTTAACATTGTAGATTCCATACCCTAGTTTATAAACAAGTTAAAAGGAGGCCTAAATACATTATATGCAATCATCTACAAGTCAAGTGTACTTATTGGATTCACAAGTCAAATGAAGAAACACATGCAATATAATACACAATCTTGATGTAAAACTATGTGGATTCAAAGTCAATGTAAAAATGAATATATATTATAAATTTATCCATATAAAAGAATTGCATTTTGAATTCAAATTTGGATGAAAATATTATTAAAGACAAGAATAGCTCTTCAACTATTTATAAAATCTAGTGTATAAATAAAACATTTTCATTAACAAAATTATTCATTAAAATATTATTTAATAAACAATTTTAAAAAAAATAATTTATTGCTTAAAAAATATAAATAATTAAAAAATATTATAATGGTCATCATTTATAAAACCTTACTTTAACTAACTACAACTCATGCAATCTTCATGCAAGCTTTGTTTTATTCATCAAGAGTGCATGTCCTACATCAATTCAACTAACTTTTAAAAACTATTTTTTAAGGTAAAGATTGATGTACCACCACTAATATGAAAATTAATATATAAAAATGATTTTAATTTTTTTATCATACCATTAATGGTCATTTTGTTTCCTTTCATACCAATTATCATTTTCAAACTTTTATATTTATTTTGTTTATTATCTCATGAAAATATCTTCTAACTGATCTCAAGATGTAGTAGTGACCAATTTTTTTTAATTTCTCTAACAAAAATGCCCTACAGCGATTAACTACACCAAGAAACAAAAATGTCTTTTATTCTAGGTGCCTATGAATTGTACTCAACCACATCCAATTATTGGCGTGCCATTTGATTTGGGTAGACCACAACAAGAATGAGACCCCAGTGGATTGTTTAATACTACATCAACTTCACTAACCAAGGCCTAGTTGGAAGTAGAGATCAATCTAATCTCCCTTTTCGATAATTTATTGTTTGGTGTGGTGATGATGTACCTCAATATGCTTGGTTCTATGACAAACCACGTGATTCTTTCTTAGTTTAAGAACTCTTTGATTGGCACACATGAGAGGGGTCGCTTAATTTTGTTATAGGTTTAGATAATAAATAATCCTTGTGATTTGTATTGCGTCATAGGCTACACTAATTATTGCTTTGTACTTTCCTTTTGTGGAGTGCAATGCCATGGTTGGTTGTAATTTACTAACCCTAATGTTATGTCGACTAAATAACTTATGGTAGATTTAATTTTAGCTATGCAACCTACTCGATCTAAAAATGGTTCAATTAATGTAAAATCATCATTTTCTATATACATAAGACTTTATTTTAATGCCCCTTTTCATGTGATTCAATATTAGTTTTTATGCTTCCCAATTAATGACTTTGAGAAGGTCATAAATCATGATATGATGTCAACAAGAAAGCTTAAATCACATATAATGGTCATAAGGTGGATGAGATCCCTTATATAGGTAATGTTGCATCCACTAGATTTGGTCTCCTAATGCATCAATAACTTCATACATATATCTTGATGTGAGTTGTTGTTTCAGCAATGTTATATCTCTTTTGTGTTTCCCGTGTGTACTTTGTGAGCACCACTAACATGGAAGTTAATATAAAAAATGGACATTACTTTTTTGGCACATCGTTAATGGCCTTTTTGTTTTCTTTCATACCAAATATCTTCCTCAAACTTTTTAACTTTGTCGTGTTTAATGCATTGTGCTAATATATTCTCGCTGATCTTGAGATGTTATTAGAAACAACCATTTTTTTTATGTTTCTTTCAGAAACATGCCCTCGGGTTATGGGCTACACCTCAAAACAATGATATCTTTCCTCTTAGATGACATGTCTAAGGGTACCTAATTTGTCAAATTTGCTTATGAATTACACTAAACCACATTTACTTTTGACATGTCATTCGAGTTGGGTAGACCACAACAAGAATGGTACCCTAGTATATTGTTTAATACATCAACCTCACTAGTAAACCAAGTCCTAGTTGGAACAAAGACCAACTCAATCTCCTTTTTTGGTGCTTACTAGTTAATGTGTTGGTGATGTACCCCAATATTCTTGGCTCTATGGCAAACAATGTAATTCTTTCTTCGTTTAAGAACGTTGATTATCACAATGGGGGGACATGACCTAATTTTGCTATACGACTAGATAATAACCAATTCTCATGAGTTGTATTGTTTCAAGGGATACACTAGTCATTACTTTGCATTTTCCTTTGTGGAGCACATTGCAAATGGTTGGTTGTATTTTACTTGCTCTAGTGTTATGCTAAATAGATAACTTATTAAAGACTCCTTTTAACTATGCAACCTACTTAATATAAATGTGTGTTCACCTTATATAAATTCATTACTCTTTATATACTTAAGACTTTAGTGCAATGCCCTTTTTCATGTTATTTAACATTTCTTTTGTTGGTTTCCAATGAACAACTTTGAAGAAAGATAAATCGTGATACAATGTCAATAGCATAGTTTAAATCACATCTAATGGTGATAAGGTAGAATAGAGTCCTTACTAAATGTCCAATTTTGCATCCACTAGATTTGGGCTCTTAATGTGTTGATAATTTCATACTTATTTCAATGTTAGTTGTTGTTTCGGCAATTTTAGGCCTCTTTAGTGTCTCTCTTGTGTTAGTAGTTAGCTATACAAAAACACTACCCTTGTTTTCCCATCCCTCCACTCCTAAACATTAATAAAGAAAAGTATTTGAATATATCATTCCAAAGACTTTACATAGCTCATCTTTTGTCTCCTCAATCATTTTTTATTGTTTGTTATCATGATGAGGTCATCAAAATATAGCATTACAATCATTATGACATATCAATGTTTGATTTTTCCTTAATTGGTGGGCTTTTTCGAGAACCATTAGATATAGAGTGACTTTTTATATTTATAGACCAAGTTTTATAGTCCTCTTATACAATATTTTGCCTTTGTGTGCTTACATACAAGATGATCCTTCCATTTTTCAACAAAACCTTGTCCTCTTCTAAAAACATCATTTGAAAAAATACTTTTGACATCAATCTGGTGAATATCTCACTTAAACTAAAAAAATTCCTCCATATACAATGCCTCTCTAAACTGAGTCCATATACCATGTCTTATTAGATATATGTTTTCTACTTGTGAAAACTTGAATAAACTTCATAAGCTTCTACATTTAATTCAGTATCAAAAACTAACCATCAATAAAGAAAGAGAGCACTCCCATAAAGTTACTATCTTCCATGACTTGATTGCCACATAGCTTTTGCTAATCAATGCCACCCTTGTAAGGAGTACCAACCACAAGGGGAGATAATATCACATTTTTTAATATCACATTTTTTAAGATTCGAACTCAAACTGGACCAATAGTAACACCCCATTTTCACTGCCCTAGCTTGCCTCTTGTGATTGTTTAGCGAGTATTGAAGAGGCAAAGAACCTATTATCTTCCACTTTATTCTTCACCATCGCTATTGCTATTATGCTTCTTTCAAGATAATCGCTTGAATCATAAGCACCATTGTTTCCCTTTGTTATGTCGGATGAAGTTGCCTTTCTTTAAATACTTATGCTTGAAGTCATCTTGTCTTTAGCTTCGTCTCTTATCTTCTTGCTAGCCAAATCTTTGTCTTCATTTCCCTATTGCTTTCTTGTGGAGGCATATTCACAGTTGTCACATTCATCCTTAAAGTTATTCCTCTCCTCTTGCGAGAACAATCCTCTTAGTTCATCAAATGTCTAATGTTATTGTCACAGCTCTTATTAATACATACTAAAACCACTTGAAAACACCAATGCAATTGTTAAGAGTTATAAAAATAAGATCCCTACACTCTATCTTTTCCGAAACAATGATAAGTTGATTTAGTAAAATATTTCAATTTGTTGAGATGTAGTGTGAGTGAACCAGTTTTTATTGTCCTCAAATATACAATTGGTTTTCTTAAAGAGAAAACCTTGGTTACTCTATATGCCTTCTACAAAAATTTCAATGTATTTCAAGCTTCTGGGGCAAGTCTCCGGATATTGTTCAAAGTATTATTATGTCATTCGTGATTGTCATATCATTGATGACAAGAGCATCACAAGCTTAAGCTTCTTGTTCTTGGCTTGAATAGTTATTGCCAACTTGTCCAAGTATTTTTATTGATATTCTCACACTCAAAATGTTAAATCTGATTTGATTCTCCTAGATCAATCACACCATGTTATTTGAATTGATGTTTCAAGCCAGTGAGTGTAGCTTATCTTCAGGACACTGATTAGAAATCTGATCAAGTCTAGCTGAAAATATATATGTTAAATTTATAGCAATAAGCTTTGACTTTCTCAATGTGGAACCTGACTATCCTAAGTATTATTATGTCATTTGAGATTGTCATAGCAATGATGACAAGAGCACGACAAGCTTAAGCTTCTTGTTTTTGGCTTCAACAGTTCTTGCCAACTTGTCCAAGTATTTTTACTAATATTTTTTTACTCAAAATGTTAAATTTGATTTGATTTTTCCAGATCCATTACACTGTTGTTTGAATCGATGTTCTAAGTCAGCAAGTATGGTTCATCTTCAAGACACTAATGAGAAATCTGGTTAAGTATAGCTGGAAAAATCTGATCAACTCTAGCGGGAGATATATACGTTAAATTTATAGCAATAGGTTTTGACTTTCTCAATGTGAAACCTGACTATCCTTAGGCCGTTGATGGTCCTCTTAAACTGTTATACACTTGGTTTGTAGGCTTTCCATTAATGCACTCTTAACAAAAGTTTCTCCAAGTCTGTGGTCCAACTTTCTTGTCAGCTAACTTCACAACGCTTTTCCGTTCTATGTTCAAACACTGAGGGAATAGTTCTCTTCCTTGCAGAGGGCAGCAATTATATCACGGGACCAATTACCTCACAGAGAGAGGACACAACATGAAGGTTTTCCAAAAGGAAATATCACATTTCTTTACAATATCAAACATATTTATAGTACAAAAGTGTGACCAATTTGAAGACTAAAAGACAAAATAGATATTGAAGTATGAAGAAATCTGGCATAAAATAAACTAAACTATCAAAAAAAAACCCTCATAAGACGCTGAAAATGATAGTACTAAAAACGATGCTAAAAAGTAAACAAACAGTATTTTTAGTACTTTATCATATGCAAAACTGTGTCCTAATTAATTGTAGTTCAGGCAAACTGTGTGCATGTCTTATTCCATCAAAGACTGAAAGCATTAGCTTTATTCAACTAATTAAGATGTTTCAGATGTTGATGTGCCCTGCTGACATGGCAATTCATATACAAAATGGGGATTACTTTTGTACACCGATAGCATGGTAAGAAGATGAGTTAAGTTAATGGAACCACAGACAGTGCAGTACAGTTTGTTCAGAAATCCATACACCTCTTAGATATGTTGCTTCAATTTAGGATACCATATAGCTTTCTCTATTTTGTAACTATCTACAATCTGGTTTCAGCCTTTGGATCAGTACTTCCTAAACAGGGCTTTAATTAGTAAAGCCTCTTTCTACTTCAATTGACTCTCTGTCTAATTGATTTATTGGCCTTCTGTTGAAATTTTCATCATTCCATCTCAATCACCAATAGTTACAAAGAATAGGGCAATGTTTTCTTTCAAATATCTGTTGTGTCTATTTCTTTATCCAATTAAAGACATAATATATCCAGTATAGTGTTTTAAGTCCTTGTTCAACTGGATATATTTATCAAAGACAAAATGCAAAACTGTTTCAGAAAGCTCTGAAAACAAGTACAAATATATTAATAACAAACTATTCCTATTACATACATGGAGTTAACACCTTGAATTCATCCGTATGGTTTAAGACTAGTAGCTTAAAATCAATTACTTCAATATAACTAGCTTAAATTGTGCTTTCCAGGGAAAGCAACACACTGGTTAATGACATGCCATAACTATATTTGGGATAGTTGAAACAGTGACTGTATCTGCAAGAAATAGAGGAAATGACCAAACAAAATAACTCCTCCCCAATAGCAATTTTCTATGACTACAAGCACAATCATAGTGCTAACTAGCAGATTCTTATTTCTCCATCTATTTGTGCAAAATTATTGTGACTGGAAGCAAAACAATAATTGTGACCTTCAAACCAATTTAATCAGATATCTAATACTGTCCAACAAACAATCAGCGTAATGCCAATATACTGACTTCCAGTGTAAAAGAGCAACTAATGGATTGTTTCATATGAGCTAACTATAATATTAGAGAACCTCTGAACAACTTAGAGCTGATCATCTAATGAAAATCTAGACAGCTCTGTCGAACTCCTGCAATTGCCCATTTTTTTATTCCCTGACATTGTATAAGAAATGAATCCCCTCCATGACTCATCCAACAATACAGATTTCAACCTAGGCTTCTATGCTCTTCCACAACAAATGCCAGAAAACAATGTAGGGAATCTTGATCCCACTGATTGATTTCCATGATTATGAGAATCTATAACAGAGCTCCTTCTTGAAACAGAATCCCTAGAGAAGCACCCAGTTAAGCAAGAATGGTTAGGTTCAGCCTGAACCATGTCAACGCTGGGAGGTTGTTGTCTAGAATGGGCTAAGGAAGGAGGAAGAATTCGACCTTCAGAGAAGAGTAAATTTCTAGCTGTGAAATCCTGGCCAGCTGTAAACTCATCATACAATATATTAATGTACATTCTTTCTCCTCCGTTTGACCCAGATGTTCTTCTTTCCTCTTCTAGGAACTGTTCAAGCGAAGGATTGATGTGTCTGTGGCAGTCATGATCATCAGAATCTCTGCATAATCTCCACCAGCTCCTGAGTTTCTTAGGCCTTGTATTCTGCCTACTCCTCGGTGCCTCAGATTCTCTGGAGGGAATTTCTTGCCTACGAACAACAACTCTTGGAGATACCCCAACATCAGATTTAAGACCCATCAAGCTTCCTAGAGTGATGCTCTTGTCATAGAAGAAGGAACCTGTTGACTGTAATACAAAAGTGCAAACAGATGATGAATGTCTGAAATATGCATCTAAGTTGAAAACAAGGGAGAAGGATAACAAACACCAAATGTTTCCTCAGGGACATCACTAATGGGAGGAACGAAGAATAATCAGAATAAAAAAAATGATTTGGATGATGAAATAATGGTGATAATGAGAAAAATATTCATCAGGGCTACTATTAAAATAAAACCCATCAGAAAAAATTTCGCCAAAGTCATGATTCAGATGAACAAATATGAAAACCAGTCAGAAAAAACTTCAAATGGGTGATGGCCAAAAGCAAGGGGGAAGGATAATAAAACACAAAAGGCTTCACCTGGGTTATCATTAACAAGAAAATCTTCTGTTAGCCATGATTAACAACCTTTAATATTCATAGCTAATGTGTAAAATCTCTATCAGGCTCACAAGAACAACGAAAAATCACAATCAATATCCAAGGAGGAAAAAAAATCTCGATCTAATCGATCACTAACAAATGTAAGTGACAAGAATCTGCATTTTTCTCATCATAAACAGCACCAATGAATCCCCATACCCAATAGACCTTCATCAACAGCAATGAAACCACAAAGAATATATGAGAAAAAATCTTTATTTGCGTTATCATAAGTTCAATAAAAAACAGCATTTTAGCAATCATTAACCGCATTGAAGAAACACAATCAACAGGAATTCAGAACTCTCAGTGGGCAAGTTGGGTCACCTCAGTTTCTAAATCTGATGAAGAGTATGAAGAAAAGCTTGGAGAAACAACAGCCATGGCATCCAAAAAATTGGGCTCTGCAACTCTGAGATTCTCCAT
This sequence comes from Pinus taeda, assembly GCA_000404065.3. Taxonomy (NCBI): domain Eukaryota; kingdom Viridiplantae; phylum Streptophyta; class Pinopsida; order Pinales; family Pinaceae; genus Pinus; species Pinus taeda. The sequence goes on from APFE030303195.1 coordinate 36,353, forward strand.
GACTCTTGACTCTCACACTGGAGTGCTGAAAACCTGAAAAACCAGATCCAGTTCTCACAATTGATATCAACCCATCATATATGAATTTTTAGTCATATTTTGCCGATCGCCAACTGACTGTTGGGTATGCTTGATGGGCCTGCAGTTGGGAATGTGTTGTGGAAAGCAATCTGGTTATCATTACATTACAAGTTATACGTATTTTGGAGGGCTAGACACTCTTGTTATGGAAGGTCTGGTATGTTTGAAAAAAATGTATTGGTTTGAAAGGGATTGTTTGGCTTCTTGAAATCGGAGCTTGGCTTGTCGAGGGGCCATGTCTCTGTCAGAATTTGAGGCTTGTCTATTCCAATTCCAATTCTGCTCTTTATGATTTGTTGTTTTTATCTCGGGATTGAATTAAATTTAAATTCCCATTTCGTCCTTTTATGATGTGTTGTCTTCTCTTTTTCATTATTTTGGAATTGAATTAGGGGTCTGTACCATTTTGTAGGCCTTCAAATACCCAAAGCCCTTTGGATTCTCCTAGCCATTTAAGTACATCACATGGTGGATGTATAGTATAAAGGCAGCGGTGCGGTGGGAGACTCCCAAGGTTTCTCACAGGCATCTATAAAGCATTATAGAGTTATATGTTTAGATTTTGAGCTGTCGACGCTGGTGCTCAAAAGTGATTCTGTGTTTTAGCTGTTCATGCTCACAATTTCCGATTATTAGAGTGTATGTTTTGACAGGCTATATCCTACCTTGCACTGCACGAAAGAAAAGGACCTGGCAGGTAAAATCATTATAATGCATCTGGTTTGTACAACAAAATCATTCATATCTTTTGAAGCGGATAAATGTGGTGTGTATGGGTTGGGTTCTGAGTTGTAAATAAGGTTTTTATGTTAGGGGCCATATAACATTTGATTGGATCCACCTTAACATTCAGATAATTTTATAAACAGACGTTGATCCTTGACTTATTTAATATTATTTTTTTACTATGTAATAATTAAGTATTTTATTTTCGTTTATGAGTAAGAGTAAATTATTTTTCAGAATTGGGATAAAGCTATATTTTTTTATATGGTGGGAAAACCTATTATAACTTAGTGATCAAACAAGCAGCAAGGATAACTATCTTTGGCTGCTATCAAAGAATGTAGGCTGATTTATCACCGATATTCAAGGAAAACCGCGCCATCTAGATAACCTGTTGGTATTCTGTTTACCGTTATTCAAGAAAAACCACCCTTCCTAAGATACCCTGTTGGTGGTAGTAACAGGGTGGGTTTCTCTCTTTCCAGATGTCTCTGGGTCTTGGGCCATTAACCTGTTTCCTTACCTCCAAAGAAAACGAGTTTTTGTCCAAACAAAAGCAGTTTTAAGGCATACAAATCATTGCTCATAGTAAATTTAATATATTACACAAATTAAATTCAAATGAAAAAGATAACAGTCATCTCTCTCAACAATCCAAAATAAACCCAATTAATGAAATAAGCTCAATTATCATGTCAAAATCATTGCAACAATATATTCAATTTGAATTTAACATGTTACTCGAGTCAGCCTTGAAGAAAGGGATTTAACCGTCCACATTAGGGATGTCGAAGATACCTGTGGTACATCATTCTTGAAAAGTGTCATATTATGAATGCTACAGTCCTTGGGTTTATTCAAAGACATTAAATTTAGATGGAAAAAATAACAATCATTTTTCTCAATAATCCAAAATAAACTCAATTGACATACATGCTATTATATATTAATATAAATT
>APFE030303195.1:39376-57180 GCA_000404065.3 Pinus taeda
TTTAAAGATCTAATTAGACAAAATCCCACTCAATTTAAAAATTTTATCAATCCTAAAGAGAAAATTTATTTTATATTATTTTTAAATGAAACAAAATTATATATATAGGCTTTAAATTCCAGCCAAAACCAACTAACGCTCAAACGGGGTGGTATAAAGACACGAGGGCGTGGTTAAACCATTGGGAGATCAACGAGAATGATGCATTGCAAAACATTAATCACATTAAAAATATTGTTACTTCTAAGTTCAAAGAAAAAATGTGGTGTGAGAAAGATTTAGCGACTAAAAGAAAATTAAGTTATTATAAGAGGGTCATCAACCCCACCCTAGAAGATAAAAAGTATCTCTCTGTTTTAGCTAACTCAAAGAAGAAAATTAATATAGCTAAGATTAGAACAAACTCTCATGAACTCCATAGTGAAACAGGTTGTTGGGCAGTTCCTAAAACACCATGGATGGAAAGTATCTGCCATCTCTGTGATAATAGGGAACATTGAGGATGAAAACCACTTCCTCGTAGAGTGCCCTGCGTACAACCACATTAGATCTCAGTTTCATAATCTTTGTCGCAACACTGACCTTCCTAGCCTTTTACGATGTCAAAATTATAGTGAGCTTGGGAGGCTTCTCTCCAAGCTTTTTGAGCATAGAATTAGAATCTTAAATCAAATTAAATAATTTGTTTCTTTAGGTCCGATAGACCAAAGTTTGGTCTCAGTGGACGTCAACCATCATCATCATCATATATATTTTAAATAAAATAAAATTTTAAAAATAATGTTTCATAATTTATAAGAAATTTAATTTTATTATTATTATTATCCAATTTGAAGGTCAAGCCACACACCAAATTAGTGTATGAGATCCCCTTGTTTGTGGGACAAGGGATCTATTAGGTAGCAAATTGGTGTATGAGACCCCCTTGTTTGTGGGATAAGGGATCTACCTGGCACATCAATTTCACCTTTAAGTATATGAAGGCATACATACTCTACCCCTAGTCTTGAACATGTGACCTCTTAAGAGACCTCTTAAGAGAAAACATATACTCTTAACCATTAAACCACTTAAAAATAACAAAGAAAATACATACCTCTCTATTTAATAGTTACACTTTATTGAAAAAAAACCATTTTTTAAAATTTAATCAAATCTAATATAATTTTTTTAATATTTAACTTTGAAAACAATTTATAATCTTCTTAATAATGCCAAGATATATGTGTATACATATTTTCCTATTTTGAAAACAATTTATAAAAAATTTAATAATACTTTTCTTATTTTGAAAACAATTTATAAAAAATTATTCCTTACTATTTATTCCTTCAAATCTATTGATTTCTCACCTTGTCCTGAGGATGAACAACATTCATTGGTTTGAAACGTCGACCAAATCTTAACAATATAATTAATCCGAAAGACTTATATCTACCATACCTTTCTTATTTTGAAAACAATTTAAAAAAAAATAATAATGCCCAAATTTATGTGTATACCTACCTTTCCTTTCCTGGTGACTATACACCTTCATTAAAAGTAACTTGATAATCAACAACTTAAGGAATTCATAAACTTGGACCATATTCATTCGTGGCAATTTGTTTCTTCATTGATAATGCCATTTACTTTCATTAAAGTTAACATTTAATTTATTGGTAGATGACCTTATGTTATATAAGTGGGCTTTACTTTCAGGGTAAATGCTACAACAGAGAGATATTTAGTGAGAATATATCTTTTAGGATAAATATAACTTGCTTCACATGATAGATTCCCTAAATAAAAAATAAAAAAAATTAAGCACTTTAATTATTCATAATAAATTATAATGCTTTTGAAGTAGTGCACCAACCGTTCAGGAATAAAGTAGTCAAACTCTTTAAGGATGGTTCCCTTAGTTAAGGAACATGGATTAACTCTTATAAATATAGAGATGTGACTAAAGTAAGATAAGATAAAATTTAAAATAATTTTTTTTTAAGATCGAGATGTAGAATTTTATATGAATATATTATTTGGTGGGAGTTATTGTAAATAAATATTATTTCGAGTTTTGGAACTTAATTTAAATTTAAATTTAAGAAGTAAAGTATATTATTTGTTAAGTAAATATAAAATGGTTTTATGGAGTAAAATCTTTGTTTACATAATTGATTTTATTTTTCATTTCATATTTAAAAATAAATATATTATATTATTAAATTAATATTATTATTATTAAATTAATTTCATGGATGTAGTTTAAGTGGTTGGTTTTGCTTTCCATCCCAGATCAATTTTTATAGAGATAAGTTTATTAGTTGTGATTACACTTGAAGAGTAAGCCTTGGCTTCTCTCACAACTTTGATGGTTCTTTTACATTGTAAAGAATATATACACATATATCTCTTGGAAATAATTGACACCAATATTTATTTGGCAAGGGTTTGAATAAAGATGAAGTTATTTGATTTGGTAATAACGCTATTTTGCACAAAAACATATGTCTTTCTATAAGGTTAATCTAGAAGGGATTCTTATGTTGGAGAGACTTATTGGGTGAAATCACTAGAACATGGAAGATTTGGACTACTCCCTTATGTGATTTTAACCTAGTGTAATTAGGTTATATCATTCTAAAGGGTCTTCAACATTATAACTTTAATATTCGCGATGAAGGCGTGGTCTATACTGGAATTGGGCTTGAGGAATTTTGATTTCTCATAAATAAAAATTTGTTGAATGGTCCTGAGTTGATAAACTAAGAATATTCTTCATCTAAGTCACAATCCAACGAATTATATTAAGGGTGTAAGAAATGAAAGGTCATAGTTATATGTTTCAAAGTGATGCAGATGCATAGATGGGGCACACATTTGATGAAGACTGGATCGAGGCTGGCCAACATGATGGGATGGTCACATGATGGTGTTGGGAGAAATTTAAATTTTTTTGTAAGAAATATTTATATTAGGAAGTGAGTTTGTTTTAGAATAAGTTTGAGGAAATATTTCCTAATGTAAATGTACTTTTAGTTTCCCTTATTTTGTGAGAAGGGGAAACAAATCATCTATTGTGACTCTTGATTGTCCCATGTAGCTTTCTTTTTAATGAGAAAGAGTGTTTGAGAAGAGCAGTGCAACGGAGGCAGAAGAGAGAAGGAGAAGAAAGGAGAACCTCCAGCGCGAAGAGAAGAGGCAGAGGTCGAGAGGCCTGGGTTGGACATGCCCACATTGTATATATGGCTAGTTTAATGCATACATGAATTTGATTAGTGAGAAAATATGTTTATCTGCCTCTGTGCTTGTAATTTATCTAATGAAGTTGTTTGTTTTTTTGGAAATGTAAATGACCAATCAAATGAGTTAGAAATCTATGTGTGATGTTTGTTTTTGGTATGGGATATGAATGGTTGAATTCATGAGGATTGTGATGTCTAAGAGACATGAAATTCATGAAGAAAAGGAGCTTGAATACCTTCATGATTTTAAGCAGAGGTTGATTGCCAAGCCTGTAAAATGGAAGTTGATTTTGAGTGTTGAAATCGGCATAAACCTTGTTTGATATCCCTGTGTTTGACCCTATATCCATGTGAAGCTTTGAACATAAGTTGGTGAAGAGTTTTGCTTTCAGAAATCAACGTAAACTTTGGTTGAGACCTAGAAAGTCGATTACATCAAAATTCTGAATATTGTGGCCCAACCGTTGCGGGGTTGTTCATGGCTCTTTTGTGTCTTGTTCCAAAACCCCATGGATGAATGTTCTCTATGTTCAGGAGTAGAGACTACATGGAATTGATAGTAAATAGAGCGTTGTCACAGAAAACAGAGTACCATGTTTGAGTGTTGTCAAAAGCCTTCTTGTGACTGATTTTTATTGGAAAATGTGTTATGTTTTTTCAAATATGATGGATAAAGGCATAAGAAACCATAATTGGTGTTAAGGAGTGACTCAAGGCCTTGTAGAATCGACTAGTAGCAAGGCTGAGACATTTCACCTTCCAGGAATTCGAAAAGACAGTTTTTTGGAAGCCCTACGAAATCAGCTCGTAAAGCCTATAGGATTTTACAATAGCGCCAAGAAAACAGCTTGTAGAGCCTACAACCAATAGTTTTCAACGTTGCGTGTTAGGTTTTGTGTTGAAAATAGCAACAAGAAATGTTAAAAATAACATCTAGAAATTAAATTAGGAATTAAATCGAAATTATATTCTCGTAACAACTTGTAATATTTAATTAAGTATTTGACTTAGTTGGCTCAGTAGATTCGAGTTGGAAGTCAAGCTAGAGTCATGTAGAGTGATTCCTAAATTTTAGGGGCACAGGTTGAGTTCTTTTTAGTTGTAATTAATTAACTCACTCGAACTGAGTTATAGTTAGTTAAATTAGTTCCAACTATTGGAGGAACTAGTAGGAGGTCTAGTAATGGGGATCAACTTCAGTGCAACTTCACTACTCCACCAGTTAACTAAAGATTCACTCATAAATAACTCATGCATGCTAGTTCAAAGGAAGACCCAGTTGAGATTAGAGTTCAGGGAAAGTGTGCTATCAATTGTATAATTTCCGAGTTGTACAAATGGTACATCTAATCAGTAGAATGCCTATGATGGATTGCACAGTTATGGTGAGGGATTTTCCCAATTAAATATTAACTAATTCTCTCATGAATTGTGCAAGGAAGTAGGGGCTTGGCAGGTATCTTAATTGGCTAAGTGTTGGCTTGAGCTGGTTTGTGAAGCAGAGAGATAGATTGTACTTGTGCGGGAATTGTTCGGGTTGAACAAGCATTGTATTTTCTTCTGAGATCTTCTAGTTAACGCAATATAGATAGTCGGGTATTTGAGCAGTTGCTTTCTCTAGAAAAATTTTGTGTTATGTGCAATTGAAATTATTCCTTTTCTGCTTATTTTTTTCATCAATCAATTTTGGTTTTCGCTGAAGAGTAGAGTAGATTCTTGTCTTGTGTTTTAGCATATCACATAAGTTGTTGAATCTACAGTAAAAATCTACATGGTGTTGAAGCTTAAGACAACATACAAGAGGAGAATTCGAGTTGTTGTGCAGGTGAAATCGAATTTGTAGCTTCATAATTTAGAGTCAGCAATATGTCATTCTACGGTCTGAGACTTGAGTATGCCCTGGAGGGAAGCTCGAATTACATAGCTTGGAAGGACAAGATGGAGGCAGCGCTGGAAGAAAACTGGCTCAATGGATTCATAGCTCATGATATTCTGAAGCCTCCAACATCTGATGCTAAATATCTTGTTGAATGGAGAAAGTGTGTGACAACAACGAGAAGGATTAGCTTAGAAGGAGTTCGATATCACATTGTCTCGAATCTCCATAGTAAGGAAAATCCATTTGCAATGTGGAAGGCATTGACAGACCTATTTCAAAATAGTAGTGACACAGGAAGCTGGCACTAAAAGACAAACTCATAAAGATTAAGATGGAGTAGGGTGACTTTATTCCGAAGTACTTGACCGAGTTCACTCAATGTCAGGATGAGCTTGGAAGTGTCAAGATTATTGTTGCCAAAGATGATTTGGTGAGCCTAGAACTTCTAGGACTTCCCAAGAACTGGCATAGTTATCATGACTCATTTAATGGGAGGGAGAAGCTAATGTAATTGGAGCAGTTGTGGTCCGACTTGGTACAAGAAGAGTTTCGACAGAACACCAGAGATGGGACCTCTTCCAAAGAAGTGGAAGAGGACTTTGCATTAGTCAGCAAAGAAAATAAATCCAAGGGAAATAAGTCCCAAGAAGAGGAGGGTGGAAAGAAGAAGGACTTGTCAAACATCAAGTGTTTTCACTATCACGATTACAGGCACTATGCCATGATTTGCCCACGTAAGAAAGCAAGCAAGAAGGAGCCTATAGTAGTAGAAACATGTCAACCTATAGCTTCAAAATTCAAACTTGATTTCACTCTCATTGCATGCATGGAAAACACTGTAATGGGAAGCATGTGGTATATCGACAGTGGTGCCTTGTTCCATATGACAGGGAATAGAGATCTATTTAGTGACTTTGAGGAGAAATGTCTCAAGCAAAACATAGAGTTTGGAGATGATGGGAGGTATAGCGCGGCCAACATTGGTAGATTTACCTTTCAAAGGGAGTCTGTCTACCCTCTCAGAATCACAAATTTGATGTATGTTCCAGGACTAAATAAGAATCTCGTTTTTCTTGCGGTATTGGAAGACCCTGGCTACAATGTGATTTTTAGAAAAGGAAAGGTTTTCCTTAGACACATCACCATGGGACAAGTGAAACAGATCGATGTGTAAGTCAAGAACCTGTATGCACTTGAGGTACAAGATGCATGAAAATCCTTGAGGAGCAAGGCAAAGGTTAGAGACTTGGTGGTTGAGAGGGAGGATGAATTACCTCTCAACATGTAGCCCAAGTAGAAGCCTCAGAAGCAACCTCAGAAAGTTGTGGAGCAGCCACAATTAGAGAAGCAGAGAGGAGACCGAGTGGAGACATCCACTCAAGTAGAGACCTCCAGTAGGGGGAAATTTCAATTCAAGTGGGTAGAGGGATCACATGAAACCATACCTCCAGGTGAGAGGTGGGGCGATGTGAAGTAATAGTGCCAAGAGTGCAGAAATTTGGGTAGGGTCCATTGAGATGTTTTGTGTCACAGATCATTACCTTGCTACGGGAGCCCATAGTACACAATAGCAGGATGGATCAATGATGGTTGATGCATTCAGATGTCAGAGTGACAAAGGCAGAGACTAGCAGCATCGAGATATTGGGGAGCACAGAGCAGAGTTGGAAGTAGTGCAAATGGCACAGTGCAGAGTCAACAGAAGCACAGAGTTTTCAGTAGGCAGTGCAATAGCTAGTAGCAGTTAGAGACTCTGGTGATAGATGCATCATACTGATTTAGTTTGGATGCTTTTTCAGTTTCAAAAGTTGCAGCAACAACAACACTAGAGAGAAGTTGTGCATGCCAAACATTCCAAAGGTACCAGATCGAGATAGAGTTGAATTCCTTTCTCATTGTCAAGAGAGAGTGTTGAAAATAGAAAAAAGAAATGTTAAAAATAGCATCTAGAAATTCTAATTTAATTTGTCGTTGAATTAAAATAGAAATTAAATCGAAATTCTATTATCATAGCAACTTGTAAAACTAAGTTAATTTGACTTAGTTGCCTCAGTAAATTCGAGTTGGAAGTCTATCTAGAGTCATGTAGAGTGATTCCTAAATTTCAGGGGCCTAGGTTGAGCTCTTTTGAGTTGTAATTAATTAACTACGTCTAACTAAGTTATAGTCAGTTAAAATGGTTCCAACTGTTGGAGGAACTAGTAGGAGGTCTAGTAGTGGGGATCAGCGTCAGTGTAGCTTTAATGCTCGACCAGTTAACTAAAGATTCACTCATAAATAAATCATGCATGTCATTTCAGAGGAAGACCTAGTTGAGATTAGAGTTCATGGACAATGTGCTATCAGTTATATAATTTTCCGAGTTGTACAAATGGTACATCCAATCAGTAGAATGCCTATGATGGATTGCACAATTGTGGTGAGGGATTTCCCCAATTAAATATTAGCTAATTGTGTAAGGAATTGTGCAAAGAAGTAGGGGCTTGGCAGGTAGCATAATTGGCTAATTGTTGGCTTGAGCTAGTTTGTGAAGCAAAGAGATAGATTGTACTTGTGCAGGAATTGTTCGGGTTGAACAAGCATTGTATTTTCTTCTCAGATCTTTTGGTTAATGCAATATAGATAATTGGGTATTTGAGCAGTTTCTTTCCCCAGAAAAATATTATGTTATGTGAAATTGAAATTCTTCCTTTTTTGCTTATTTTTCATCGTTTAATTTTTGTTTCCACTGAAGAGTAGAGTAGATTCTTGTCTTTTGTTTTAGCATATCACATAAGTTGTTGAATCTACAGTAAAAATCTACATGGTGTCAAAGCTTAAGACATCATAGAAGAGGAGAATTCGAGTTTGTTGTGCAGGTGAAATCGAATTTGTAGGTTCATACTTCAGAGATAGCAATATGTCATTCTACGGTCTGAGACTTGAGTATGCCCTGGAGGGAAGCTCGAATTACATAGCTTGTAAGGACAGGATGGAGGCAGTGCTAGAAGAAAACTGGCTGATTCATAGATCATGATATTTTGAAGCTTCCAACATCTGATGGTAAATATCTCGTTGAATGGAGAAAGTGTGTGACGACAACGAGAAGGATTATCTTAGAAGGAGTTCGATATCACATTGTCTCGAATCTCCATGGTAAGGAAAATCCATTTGCAATGTGGAGGACATTGACGGACCTATTTCAAAAATAGCAGTGACATAAGAAGCTGGCACTGAAAGACAAACTCAGAAAGATTAAGATGGAGAAGGGTGACTCTATTCTGAAGTACTTGACCAAGTTCACTCAATGTCAGGATGAGCTTGGAAGTGTCAATATTACTGTTGCCAAAGACGATCTGGTGAGCCTTACACTTCTAGGACTTCCCAAGAACTGGCATAGTTACCAGGACTCAGTTAATGGGAGGTAGAAGCTACCGTAACGGGAGCAGTTGTGGTCCGACTTGGTACAAGAAGAGTTTCGGTAGAACACCAGAGATGGGATCTCTTCCAAAGAAGTGGAAGAGGACTTTGCATTAGTTAGCAAAGAAAATAAATCCAAGGGAAATAAGTCCCAAGGAGAGGAGGGAAGAACGAAGAAGGACTTGTCGAACATCAAGTGTTTTCACTGTCACGAGTACGGGCACTATGCCACGAATTGCCCACATAAGAAAGCAAGTAAGAAGGAGCCTGTAGTAGTAGAAACATGTGAACCTATAGCTTCACAATTCGAACTTCATTTCACTCTCATTGCATGCATGGACAACACTATAATGGGAAGCATGTGGTATCTCGACAATGGTGCCTTGTTCCATATGACGGGGAATAGAGATCTATTCAATGACTTTGAGGAGTAATACCTCAAGCAAAACATAGAGTTTGGAGATGATGGGAGGTATAGCGCAGCCAACATCGGTAGAGTTACCTTTCAGAGGGAATCTGTCTACCCTCTCAGAATCAAAAATTTGATGTATGTTCCAGGACTAAATAAGAACCTCATTTTTGTCACGGTATTGGAAGAGCATGGTTACAATGTGATTTTTTGAAAAGGAAATGTTTTCCTTAGACACATCGCCACGGGACAAGTGAAACAGATCGATGTGTAAGTCAAGAAGTTGTATGCACTTAAGGTACAAGATGCATGAAAAGCCTTGAGGAGCAAGGCAAAGGTTAGAGACTTGGTGGTTGAGAGGGAGGATGAATTACCTCTCAACATGTAGCCCCAAAAGAAGCCTCAGAAGCAGCCTTAGAAAGTTGTGGAGCAGCCACAATTAGAGAAGCAACGAGGAGACCGAGTGGAGACATCCACTCAAGTAGACACCTCTAGTAGCGGGGAATTTCAAGTCAAGTGGGTAGAGGGATCACATGAAACCATACCTCCAGGTGAGAGGTGGGGCGATGTGAAGTAATAGCCCCAAGAGTGCAGAAATTTGGGTAGGGTGCATTGAGATGTTTTGTGTCATGGATCATTACCTTGCTACAAGAGCCCATAGTACACAGTAGAAGGATGGATTAGTGGTGGTTGATATATTTAGATGTCAAAGTGACAAAGGCAGAGACTAGCAGTAATTAGATATTGGGGAGTGCAGAGCAGAGTTGGAAGCAGTGCAAATGGCACAGTGCAAAGTCAACAGAAGCACAGAGTTTTCAGTAGACAGTGCAATAGCTAGTAGCAGTTAGAGACTTTGGTGATAGATGCATCATACTGATTCAGTTTGGATGCTTTTTCAGTTTCAGAAGTTGCAGCAATAACAACACTAGAGAGAAGCATTACATGCAAAACATTCCAAAGGTACCAGATCGAGATAGAGTTGAATTCCTTTCTTGTTGTCAAGAGAGAATGTTGAAAATAGCAACAATAAATGTTAAAAATAACATCTAGAAATTCTAATTTAATTTGTCGTTGAATTAAAATATAAATTAAATCGAAATTCTATTCCAATAGCAACTTGTAAAACTAAGTTAATTTGACTTAGTTGGCTCAATAAATTCGAGTTGGAAATTTATCTAGAGTCATGTAGAGTGATTCTTAAATTTCAGGGGCCCGGGTTGAGTTCTTTTGAGTTGTAATTAACTACATCTAGCTGAGTTATAATCAGTTAAACTGGTTCCAACTATTGGAGGAACTAGTAGGAGGTCTAGTAGTGGGGATCAACGTCAGTGTAGCTTCAATGCTCCACCAGTTAACTAAATATTCACTCATAAATAACTCATGCATGTTAGTTCAGAGGAATACCCAGTTGAGATTAGAGTTCAGGGAAAGTGTGCTATCAGTTATATAATTTTCTGAGTTGTACAAATGGTACATCCAATCAGTAGAAGGTCTATGATGGATTGCACAGTTGTGGTGAGGGATTTTCCCAATTAAATATTAGCTAATTCTCTCATGAATTTCACAAGGAAGTAGGGGCTTGGCAGGTAGCATAATTGGCTAATTGTTGGCTTGAGCTAGTTTGTGAAGCAGAGAGATAGATTGTAATTGTGCAGGAATTGTTCGAGTTGAACAAGCATTGTATTTTCTTCTCAGATATTTTGGTTAATGTAATATAGATAGTTGCATATTTGAGCAATTGCTTTCCCCAGAAAAATATTGTGTTATGTGAAATTGCAATTCTTCCTTTTCTTCTTATTGTTTTCATCGATCAATTTTGGTTTCCGCTGAAGATTAGAGTAGAAGTTGTTGAATATATAATAAAAATATACATTTTGAATGCCCGTTTTTTCCTAATTTTCACATCATTTGATAGATGAAACCTATGTCGTTGAATGAGGTTAGAACAAGGATTGGAAGGTGAGAGAAATCCCTCTAATGGAATTTGTGAAGCCAAATTCAGATTCTTATTTTCACTGAATATTTTAAATCTTGCATGAAACTTTGTTGAATTGGATAGGAATATAGAGTTGCACTTGTGTGTGGAGTATCCTGGGTTATTGGAAGTCCGGGTAACTCGTCTCAGTCTATCATCAAGTGGTATCAAAGCTAGAAAGCTCTTTAGTTGACATCTCTTAGTGGAGGATACAAGACGCTTTGGAAGAAAAGAAAAGAGAAAAAAGTATGCTTGAAGACTAAAGCTACAACAAGGTTGGATTGATCGAGAGTCTGAAGAAAAAAAAATATTTTTCAATTATGAAGATTGTTGATCACAGGGAAAGCATTGAAGATTGTGAGTGCAAAAGATTGCAAACTGGACTTGCTAGAGAAGCATAAAATTAGGAAGTAAGTGAGATGATTGTAGGGATAGGTAGATTTATAATTTTGTCATGAAAGAGACAACATTTGAAGAGTGTAAAAATCTATCAAGAAGTTAAAGATGTGCAAGGATCAAGAAGCTCGCTTGAAGTGGCTTCAATGGAAGAAGCATAAGGGACCTTGTAAATGCATAATTATGGGACAATGATGACAGAACTTGCGGAAGGAGACAATTGGGTTAGAACCCAAGAGGAATTCTTGTATCAAGGTTTGAAATGTTGGATCAATTATCTCATTTGAAATTTTGTCTTGAGGAAGTCCATTGTTGGATGATAATTTTCAAGGAAAATGAACAAAGGCATAAAGGATAGGAGAAGGAAAGACACCAAACAGAGAACTTGGTTTATGCAAGTAACAAGATTTTAATAAAGAGTTAAGGAAGAAGAACCTTACATCAAGAAGAGGACAAGTTGAACTCTTAGCATGACTGAATTAATAGCGACTACCATAGCAAGTAAGCTATTTCAAAGAAGAAGGAGCAGTAAAAGCTATTAGATGAAGAAAAGGTGACAGAAGCCAACAACAAAATAAATTTGTTGAAAACTAAGAAGAGTGAGCAGTTGAAGATGCGACAACCAACAACTTTGAAATTTGAGGAGCAAGAGTGCTCAAGAAGAGGTTCTACTGTAGAGAAACTAGAGAAGAGAAGATACCAAGAGGATGATTTTGTATGGGTGACAAATAACAAACTTGTTACAAAGAAAAGAAGGGCTTGTTGCAACTCACTAGTGGACAAGGAGAGTTCAACAGAGGAAGAGATGAAGATGATTGTTATTAGTCACAACAAGGGGTTTAGAGGAAAGTCACAAGAAGAAGAAGAAAAGTTCCAAAGTAGTTGGAGTCAAAGAAATGAGCGATGAAGAGCTTGAGAAGGAGATGGTTAAGATAAGAGAAAAACTAAATCATGTGAAACAGTTGCTACAAGAAATTCAAGATGAACAAAGTTATAGATGGATAATGAAAAGGAAGAATGGTGTTGATTTAAAGAACAATAAGGTTTGAAACAATAAATATATGATAGCAGTAAAAAGAATTATGCAGTTGCAGTTGTGTGTTCAAGTGAAGATTGAACAAGGAGTGATGAATGTTTGCAGTTGAGGATGATGGAAAGGAACCTTGTAGTAGGAAGTGAGGAAGAACAAAAAAGTTCTCAGAGGAAGAAGGTGAGTAAATGGCATGTAGAAGCCAGAAGAGCAGAGAGTGCTCAGATGAAGATTCGATAGGAATGAGTCAGTAGAAATATTGATAGAAGATTAGGCATGGAAGAACTTAGTATGGTATTTACAAACAAGTTGATGGAGTCATCTTGTTGTAGTGCCTTTGTGTGTATCTCACCGTGAGCAGAGAAACACTCATGGAAGAAGGATATTTATGACTACTGAAAGTCATAATAAAGGCTCAAATAGAAGACATGGTAGATCAAGTCAGGACAAACTTGATATCAAACTACAGCTATAGATGATGAGAGGACTGCTACAGAAGGATGAGGAAGACCAGGGTTATAGATGAATTCTGCAGAAGAAAGAAAAATGGAATTTGTTGCAAGTGAAGCTGAGACAGAGATCAAATGCTGAATTGAGGAAAATCTCAAAGTAGTTGAGTTGCAGCCATGGAAGGATAGCCTAAGGGTGATGAACACATGTGTGTGGATTTTAATGAGGATGTTGTTATAATGGATGAAGTAGATGAAGATTTGATGAACATGTAGAAGACAAAAAATTTCAGCGAAGGACTAAATTAGAAGATGAATTTGACAAAAGGAAAGCTAGAAGGAATAGTTGGTTGTATGAGAGACAACCTATGATTCTGATGAAATGTACTGGAAAGTTTGAACAATTCGGAAACAAGTAAAGGTCAGAGTTCACAAAAAAATCAATAGAAGAAGGTACAAGTTGATTAAACATTTGGTAAGATGTTTAAGTTTCACTATGCAAGTGATAATAAAGGAAGGTGAGGAGATTTGCAGTATCCTAGAGAAAGGAGTGCTTAAAGGGTTATAGAGAAGAGAACCAGGAAGATGCCAAAAGCCCAAAATCAAGAGAAAGTTTGGTGAGGTATCGCTTAGCAAGGTGGAGACTTATTACTACAGAGGTGTGTTGTAGCTCACAAGTTGAAGTGTTACAAGAAATTCAGATGCATATGACTAGGAAGTCATAAATTTTCATACCTTGGGAGTCCGATGTAGGTGCATAGATGGGGCACAAAATTCGATGAAGACTGGGCCAAGGCTTGCCAACATGATGAGATGGTCACATGTTGATGTTGGAAAAAATTTAAATGTCTTTGTAACAAATTGTAAATATTGATATTATGAAGTGAGTGTGTTTTAGAATAAGATGGAGGAAATATTTCCTAATGTAAATGTAGTTTTAGTTTCCTTTATTTTGTGAGAAGGGGAAATGAATTATTTATTGTGACTCTTGGTTATCCCATCTTTTTAATGAGGAAGAGTGTTTAAGAAGAGAAGTGCAGCGGAGGTAGAGGAGAGAAGAGGAGAAAGGAGAAGCTCCAACGTGAGGAGAAGAGGCAGACACCAAGAGCCTTGGGCTACACATGCCCACATTGTATATCTATTCGTTTAATGCATACTTGAATTTCATTAATGAGAAAATATGTTTATGTACCTATGTGTTTCTAATTTCTATGTCTGCCTATTATTAATGAAGTTGTTTGTCTTTGGGGAAATGTAAATGACCAATCAAATGATTTAGAAATGTATGTGCGATATTTGTTTTTTGTACGGAATATGAATGGTTGAATTAATGAGGACTATGATGTATAAGACACACACAATTCATGAAGAAAAGGAGCTTGAATGCCTTCACAATTTTAAGCATATGTTGATTGCTAGGCCTATAAAATGGAAGTTGATTCTAAGTGTTGAAATCAGTGTAAACCATGTTTGAGATCCTTTTATTTGGACTTGTGTCCATGTGAATCTTTGAACATAAGTTGGTGAAGATTTTTGTAGTTAGAAATCAACATAAACTTTGGTTGAGACCTATAGGATCTATTTACATTAGAATTATGAATATTGTGGCCCAATCGTTGTGAGGTTGTTCATGGCTCTTTTGTATCTTGTTCCAAAACACGATGGATGAATGTTCTCTATGTTTAGGAGCAGAGACTACATGATATTTACAACGAATAAAGCATTTCCATAGAAAACATAGTACCATGTTTGAGTGTTATCAAAACCCTTCTTGTGACTGATTTGGATTGACAAATGTGTTATGGTTTTGCAAATATGATGGATAAAGGCATGTGAAACCATATTTGGTGTTAAGGAACAACTCAAGGCCATGTAGAATCAATTGATAGCAAGGCCGAGTCATTTCACCTTCCAAAAATTTAAAAAGACAGTTTTTTGGAAGCGTTATGAAATCACCTCGTATCGCCTACATGATTTTGTAATGGCGCTATGAAATCAGCTAGTAGCACCTACAACCAACAATTTTTAGGGTTGCGTGTTAGGTTTTGAATTCATTTTTTGGCCTAACTGTCGCATCATTTGAAGATGAATCCCATTTAGTGTAATGACGTTAAATCAAGGATTGGAAGGTGAGAGAAAACCCTCTGATGGAATTTGTGAAGCCAAATTCACATACCTATTTTGACTACATATTTGCATGAAACTTTATTGAATTGGATAGGTATATAGAGTTGCACATGCGTGTGGAGTATCCTGGGTTATTGGAAGCCAGGGTAACCCATCCTAATATGTCATCGCAAGGGAAAGATTAACAAATTAAATTAAATTATTATTTCTTTTGCCACCAATAACAACTACTTCCATTCTCTTTTGCAAGGCATTTTGATTTAACTTCTTATCCCACCTTGATCTGATCAATGGATCATTTGTTCATGGTTCTCTGATCTACCACACTACTCATAGCTCATCAAGGGGAGACACGTCATAATAATATTTGATTGTTATGGGATGATATTGGGCATGGTTACTTCCATCATCCCTTGAACTATGTTATCTTCTTGGTGAATTCCATCAAAATCTGTGTGAAGAAAAACATGATTCATTTCGTGAAACCACTGAACGAAAGGGCCTTGTGATATTATGTGAAGATTAAATGAGTGGAATAGTCATATCTTTCTTCCAAATGTGTTTCAATTTATGAGATGGGAGGGAGTGTTGCAAAGAAGCTGGTAAAAGTGGGATATGTGGTATATAAGAAAACACTCGAATCAATTAAGTTCCCATTAGCCACTTATATACTTTTATCCAAGATTATTGAAAGCAAGATATGTGGCTTTCATGACTTAAATTTGTTCTTGGTATGCCAGATGAGGTCTTCTCCCCCATTGAGAACGAGTGTGATATGGTGTGGTGCGTGGGAAAATGATTGAATTTGTTTAGGGTTTGTGGTTCTTTCTCATTACAATGGAAAAATGAATAAATAAATGATTGCTCGCTCTATAAAGTTTAAGTAAGATTAATATTATTAAAGCATTCGGGACCGAAAAGATACCATGAATAGAACCATCAAGACCTTGCGAATGGAACCACCCTACCATCTACGTTGAAACCCTGCGAATACAATCACTGTAAAGGAGCATTCAAATCCTACTAAGGGGGAGAACCAAACTACTTCTTCGCCATCTATTGTAGATATTATTATGATTGTCGTCGTTGGTAATGAAGCCCAAGAAGTTGTCGGTGTAATTGTTGGGGCTTTCCCCATCAAGGGTTTGCTCACGAGTGGAAGAAAATCCACAACTACTAAGAAAAAATCTTGTGATAGAGAAGATGAGGTTATGGTGCAAGAGGCTTTGATTGCGTAGAAATAACCCTTTCCAAAAATCTTGGTAGATGCGGAAGCTCTATTTCAAAAGAGTTGTATATGTAAGAGTGCCTTCCATATCTCAGTCAAAATTGTGTCTGGACACTCTTCACTATTTTGGGTGAGATTTATGAATCTCATAAGAGACCTAAAATTTTTATTGGAGCTCAAATCAAGGTTTCCTCACGAGATTCAACACCTGCTTTATGAAGGTAAGAAATTATAAGACCATATTCTTATCTCTCATAATCATGTTTGTAAGGATTCCATTGTGCTTTTCACTCTTCGACTGCAAGGGGTTGCTTTGGGGAAACCATACTCCTCCCCAGATTTCTCATATAAAGAAGCAGTTCATAATCAGACTCCCTAGGGTTTTCATCCTCCTTAAACTAAATCTCAAAATCCAGGCAAAGAAGTTCCTTCCCAAGATGCACCTAATCCATTTTTTGTGGAAAAACCAGAAGATATTCCCTCTATTAACATTTCCCTTTCAGATATGGAAGATATCCACGAGTTAATGGTAGAGCATGGCCTGATTTGTCCTTTCAATGGGTCGCGGCCTCGAACAACAGATATTTACGAATGGATACACCCTAATTGGAATAGATCCTGCAAGGTTCTCTTTGGTTCTAAGGGGTTCTCTTCGGTTCTAAGGGATTCTTAATAGTTGTGTTGCATGCCAGGAAGATTACCAAAGTGCTTTATCTAAAGGCCCATGGTTATGGGGAAAAGCAGGGCTTTTCATGACCCCTTGGTTCCTAAATTTTGACTCCTCTATGGCAGTAGTTAAAAAGCTCCCCATCTGGGTCTAAGTTCCAAACTTGTCATCTCATCTATGACATGATTTAGTGTTTACAAGCATAGAAAATGCCTTGGGTCGCTTCCTAGCCATAGATCTTACTCAAGGCCAAAGTGGAGTTTATACTTTCAATAAAAATTGTGTAGAACTCGATATTAGTAAAGGATTGCTAAACAAAATCAACCTCAAAGTAAGTGATTTCAAATGGATTCAACTCCTGGACTATGAGAACATGGATTTTCGTTGTCGCCTCTGCCATCAAACATGACACCTACAAAACTCATGCACTCAAAAGCTAGTAAAATAGAAGACTAAATCTAAGGCTTGGAAGCCATGCAGGCCACTCCCTATGGAGGAAGAGGACTCCTCATCTTCAGATCAAAAGGACAATGAATCAAATGATGAAATGCTCTCTTTCGATGAGGATCACGAGAAGAGTAGGGAGAATAAAAGCATAACACTTCACACAGAAATACACAGTACTACTGCTTCGTTGGGAGTGGTAAAGCGAGCTCACGTATCAATTTCCTCATAATCAGAAAAGGACACAATAACAATGTGTTAGACAATTCTTCAACAAGTCGTGGTTACTCCTTCGTCAAATAGGTGGGTGGAAGTAACCAAATAGAAAAGGAAAAAAAGTAAATCCAGACCATATTCACTAATTACAACATATTGACATTATGAATTTACAACATAAATATTTAATAAATTATAACACATGACATAGTAATATATGCTAAAAAAGAATCTTAAACACTAACATTATAAATACAACATAAATATTTAATGAAAACATAACTAAATACTACATTTATAACATAAATATCTAATAAATGAAAACACATGACATAATAATATATATTTAGATAAAATT
>APFE030303195.1:58228-103270 GCA_000404065.3 Pinus taeda
TAATAGCTTTGAAATGATAATTGAGTTTATTTGGGTTGTTGAGAGATGATTGCTATCTTTTTCAGATGTTAAATTCACAATGAATATATTGCTACAATGGCTTTAAACCAATTCTGAAAAATAATTTACTCTTAATTATAAGCTGAAAGTAAAATACTTAGTTACATGAGAAAAAGATAATATTAAATGAGTCAAGAATCAACATCTGTTTATATAATTATCTTGATGTCCAGGAGGTGGATCAATTAATATTAAAAATTGGTCTCTCAATGAAAAAGTCACATTTATTTTTTACTTTGGCATGGTTAGTAAAACAATACTAAAATTTATAAAGACAATTTGTTCATCCATCTCCATCACATTGTCACTCGGTTATTTATCATTGTTGTCTTTTAATTTATATATATTCTCTTTCAATTTTTTATTTATTTTTTTTTATGTAATGTACAATGGACTGTTAATTCCTTCCATGGTTTCTAAAGAAAAATATATCATTAATGAAATATATCAATAATATTAACGTTTTTAAATATAAATAATATTAATAAGTAATTAAATTATGTTGATCTTATTTATAAATGTTGAGTGGCATACAAATAATGGAAAATGGTGCCTTCAGCTTATATCAATCACATTTACTATTGTGTTTGTGCTAGTCATATATCATGACCTATTTAATGAAATTTGATTTAAAAATAGACATTGTCTGATGATTCTAATTATTCTATGATTTGGTTTTTTAACTAGACTTTGACAATCCAAATATTAAAGAGATTGTAATTTTTCATTTGTTAAATCACATTTTTCAATATAAATGTTTAAATAAATTAACTACAAACTACCCAACTCAAAAATATAAATTCCACAAATCACTCTTAGATTTTAGATAGATTTAATTGGAGGAAAAAAAACATTAAAAAAAATTAAACTAAAAACTATTAAAATAGGAAAAACTCAGATAATTTATGCTAAATTAATCCTATATTATCATATATTATTTTTTAAATAAATTGAAGACTCTGTATTAAAAATAATAATAAAAAAATCTTAAAACAATTTATATATATATATATACATAACATATAGTTTTCAATAATTTTAAACAAATAATACCATTTTTAAATCAATTATCAATATTTAAGAATTTGTCCCAATAAAAACAAACAGGTATTTGCTATAAACCACAACCTAACCAACGAACTCTTACATAATCTTAGCACACACATCATTTGACTTCATGTTACTAGGTTAAAGTACCATATAAAGAGAGGGTTGTTCACCTAGCTATTTCCTTGAAAGTGATGAGTAATCCATCTAGTTCCAACGTGAAAAACATTACTTATTAAGAAAATAGACTTGGGTGACAACACCAAGGAAAGGTGGTAAAAAAAGATATTATTTGAATATAAATAAATGCATCATTGAGGGAGACATTAAAATGGAATCCTTACCTAATTATTTTGAAAACAAAAGTTAAAGACAAGAAGATAAGATAAAACAAAATTATTTTAGCAATGTTGTGGTTATGTTATAAAGTGCTTGGTATTCGATAAAACGGTTAATATTAATTTAAGTTATAAGAAGGTTAAGCGTTTTAAAATTTTGAATTTTATAGAATTCTGTCATGTCATTTTTTTTGGGTCAAACTCTCATTTTTAAATTAATAAAATATTATTTTAACATCAAAATAAGTTTAGCATGTCCAAATCTGTTTAATGTAATCAATTTATCTAATGTAATTATTTATTTTTATAATCATTTTTAATTTGAAATGAATTTTTGACTCAATTTTTAAATTATTTAATTTCCTTTATATTATTGGAATACTATAAAAGAAAACTTAATAAATTATTTAAATTATGATTTTAAGGTTACAACTAAAATAATACTTTATTGGGATTAAGTTTGAATGTTTGAGTATTGTGAATTACAAAATAAAAATAGCATTTTATTTTGGAATTAGTTCTCATGGAAAAGTTATTAATCTTTAAATTAATATTATATATATATAAAGTTAGGTACTTTGCACTATATCAATCAAAATTATATAAACCAAAAAAATGTTTGTTATTAGTCTGCTCAAAAAGAAATACCAATGACATAAGTTCAAAGTCTTGAGATTGCTAAGATCTCATCTATTTAGAGCATCACTTAAATTGAAACTTATAAAAATATGTTGGTTGTGCTAGACCTTGACATACATTGACATGAGAAGACAAAAAGATTACTAGTGTTGTAAGCAAAAAACCACTGAGTTGCAAAAAACCATTGAGTTATAACAACCAATGAGGAGAGGGAGATGTATCATGTTGGTTGATCTCCTAGCTAGAATGGCCAGATTGCAATCTATACTATTAATTTTTTCCTCCAACTATACCAATTTGATAGAATTCTCCAATTTTGTCAATGAAGTGACAAGAGCCAATACAATGCACCAAGTATAGTGGGACCCACAACCTCCTTTCATGTGAGTTGTGGACAATTCTCAATGTTCTCATTATATTAAATTATCGAAACTGTAATTAATTAATTTACTTCGAATACCATCTTCCTAAATATAATTTAGAAAACCAATTAAGTTATAATTAAAATATTTAATTTTTCTCTTCTCAACATCATGTGAATTAAAAATATAAGATAGAGAAGAATACAAGATATTGTATAGATGTATAAGAATATAATTTATTGATATAGAAGAATGGTAATTTTTAAAAAAATATTTTGACAACGCGTAGTCTAAGGAGGCTGCAAATTTTCTTTCAAATAATGGAAATTTCGATAAGGTTTTGATAAAATTTGGCAAAATTTTTGGGAAATACGGGTCACAGCTACCAAGTTTTAAGATTTTTGGGAAATACTAGTTAAAACTACCAAGTTTTAAGATTTTGGATGTCTAGCGGGCTTTGATAGTGATGAATCGATTTCTTCCATCAAAAATAAAATTCAAACACTTATACTGTAATATTTTTTCGTAAAAAAAAAACGACCACAATTTTTAACATCAGAAAAATTTATCACATCCACAATATTCAAATTCAAAATCCCTCGACAGTATTCAAATTCAAAATCTATTCCATAAAATATTAATAAAAATACAAAATTTCTCAACCTCATGCAATTTTCAAAACCATCACAAAAATAATATGTATTTTATAAATTTAAAACCATCACAAAAACAATATATATTTTATAAATTTAAAACCATCATTAATTGGTCAAAGATTGCTTGGCAAGGAATATTGTTAGTATAAATCTTGTTTAGTTGTAGCAACTTACAGTCTAACACCTGGATATGGAGTCACGCTAGAATTAGGGTCGGAGATTTCCTTAAGACATCCCTGAGAAATCTCTATCTTAAAAGCGCCTGCCTTTTAGCTAAGATATAACAACCAATATCTTTTTAGGAATCTAAATTCACTTATAAAATATTAATTTGCCTCCCAACCATTCAAAAATATTATTTTTAAGAAACTCAGCATTTATTTTAAAAATAAATCTGTATACCTTTGATAAAATTAAACCTTAATAAAGTGACTGCTAAAATTAAACGTTAATAAAGTGATAGCTAAAATGAGACTTAATAAGAGGCCATGATATGTTCAATGGTCATTTTCAGTTTTTTGGATGTTTGCATAGGGTTCTTTAGGGTTGCATTTGGTTTAAGGAAAAACGGGTGAAAAGCAAAATGGACAAAAAAAAGTTATATTGAGCATATGCTAAAGAGGGATCATGTGGCTAATTAGATGGAGGAAATGAGAGATTATGTCACTAATTAAATGGAGTAGGTGGGTATTGAAAAAAATAATAATATTTAATATATATCATTATTCATTATAGTACATGTGTGTTTGTTTGTGTGAATTATAAATTTAGTGATGGACTCAATCAACTCATATAATTCAATCCTCCATTGCTCATTCTATTGGTTGGTTTGGGTAATTTATAAAATACTAGTAGACTCATCACCTTATATGAGATCCTTTTAAGTCCCTTCTCGATAAGAGATTAAAACAGAATAAGATACTTATAAATGGTGGAAGAAATTTATCACCTTATATTAAATAGGATAAGATATTAAGAACTGGGAGAAGAAATTAGAAATGTTGGGTTAGGGTTTTAAAGCTATAAAAGAATTGGTGATGGAAATTTATGAATGATTTGTTGAGATTTAAAAAAAAATTGTATTATTATTTCATTTTTTAGATATTTTGAATTTTGATTATATAGTAAAAGGTTATTTTTTTTATTTTACGGGGCTTGGATGTTAGTTATTTGTAAATGCAACTTTTGTTTATTTATTATTCATTTATAAAATTTGATGGTCGTTCTACAACAACCATGAAAATATTGGGTAATATGTATAAATCAATCTTTAAATGTTAAAAGGATATTTGGAAAATGTTGATAAAATATTCGAGTGGAAGATCACTTTATCTTATATTGTGAATAAAATTTAGCATAATAAAAAATAACATATTGGTAGGTTTTTTCCTATGATGGTGGTCATCATATCAAACATTTCCATGGTGGTTGTGGATGAAATCTAATATACAATGAAGAATATGTATTAATAGGTTGTTGCTTAAGATAGTAGTCATCACAACAAACATTTTTATGGTGGATTGCATCTAGATTAAAAGTCAAAGGATGCATAAATTTTAGGTTATGTGTCAAGGGATTCTTCATATTGAATTTTACACACATAATATGGTTGGAAGAGAATTCCAAGTAATACTTTATTTCATAAATTTATTAGGAAAATATATAAGATATTGGCCATAGTAGTTTGATATTATTAATGATTAATCTTTAGAGGCTAAAATACTTTACCCATTACCATTACACTTCTCAAATGGGGAAACAATAAATGCCATAAGTAATACTATTGGGTTTTATTAAGTCCTCAAAGCTAAGCAAAGTAAAGTAAATAAATATGTTGTGTATGGATGTCTTTGTGTTGTAATGGATTTATCTAACCCTTGATTATAATCTAGGTTTATATTATCAAGATATTGAAAAATGCAAACTATTGATTATGAGTAAATATCTTTCAAATGTGTAACATGCCATGACGATGGAAAACTAATGCACAATAGTTCAATGAATCAAAGGGTTACCTAGAAGGAGAAAGTGGATCTATAAGGTCACAAAGAGGTCAAACCTAAGGATTCAATATATAGTAGAATATGGGAAAAAGGTTAAGAAACTCAACAGGAAAAATCTAGCTAGTTCAAAGTTTGAACCAAGTAAAATAAAATTTTGAACCAAGCAAGGAAGCAACGATAAACAAAGCACAAGTAAAAGATCACGAAGAAACAAAATATAGCTAGAAAAAGGGGCACCCTAATTATAAGTCACCTTCATAAGTCTCTAAACTAAGGAATTTAAAAGCAATTTTGTTGGTCATCTCAAAGTCGAAGAGTTGGGAAAAAACTAGAAACCACTAACACTTAATATAATGGGAAATAAGTGGAGCATGTTATAACTCAAGAAAAATTAAATTCGAATAAATAAAATAAGGTATTGACTGGTTAAAATCAACATTAGAGAGGCCAAAGTAGTATTTTAAGGCGAGGAGAGAACCAAGAGGAATAGTATCAATCTAGATAACAATGAGAGAACATAGAGGATAAAATTACAATTAGATATGCTCAAAGAAGAGGAGGTGGAGGATGTAAACATGGAACTTCTAGCCTCTAGATATGACCAAAATATCCTAAAAACCTTACATAAGATCCATTTTAAGAATTGCAATATAAGGTGCAAAAGTTAAATGTGAAGAGGAGGTGGAGGATGTAGACATGGAAGTTCTAGCCTCTAGATATGACCAAAATATCCTAAAAATCTTACATAAGATCAATTTTAAGGATTGCAATACAAGTGACAAAAGTTAAATGAGAAATAAGGCTTTCCAAAAATAGGTAAGAATTCTTCAAAATTATGGCATCCTTGCTACATAAACCAAATAAATGTATTAAATCCACTCAAATTGCTAAATTCCCACAACAAGGATTTAGATTAAAGAATGCCAATAGATCAGCTTAATAGATAAGGGCAACCAACTTATCATCAAAGATTATTAACATAAAAACTAAAACATGTCTAGGTTTCCCATGTCATCTTGCAAGTTTCAAACAAAAAGACGTCAATTTCATCGTGGTCTTATTTCAAGATTCATCTCAAACTCAAACAGAAAGACATCTCATGATCTTATTTCAAGATTCATCTCAAGCTCAATCACTTTACAAGTGTGTATTCAAATATCACCAATTAGTTAATATGCCCTTGCCATCCACTTTAGCAATTATTTCATCATTAAACTAGTATAATAAGTAAATAAAAACCATGTTAACAATAATATAAAAAACATTTAATAAATAAATTGATTACTTTTTCAAAACTTTCATAAATATTAATCCCTTTGTTTTCATTGCCAACATTACTGATAAAACAAAAGTCCTCAAATTGTCTACTTACTAGGTCTATTATATCCCAAATAAAAATCATTTATTATTTTTTCAAAAAAGGAGGGGGGGCTAAGTCCCCTAGAAGAAGCTTTATTATTAGGCCTGATTTGTACAATATATACATATACATCTAACGTCACATCAATCACATAGCTGCTATGATAGCCGCGCAGCGCCACATCAACGGGGATCGATCGCGGACAGAGTGCGAGAAAGCCAACAACCCCCACCGCGCAAACCATGCACTCATTTACTGTTTACAAAACATTAACATATAAAAACATGAAACAAATAAATAATTTAATTACCCTTCATTCATAATTGAGTTTCCTTTTCAAAATTATCTCTCTACTTTATAATCTTATTAAATTATCAACTCTATTTATATAAATTTTTAATATTATTATCCAAATCATAAAAAAGTTTGTAAAAATATTAATAAATTCCTTTTCTATAACTATCATACAAAATCATTACATTTAAAAAAAATTCAACATAATTTAAAAATACAAATACCAACCCACGGGAAAAAGAAAATTCAACAAAATATAAAAATACAAATACCAACCTACAAGAAACCAAATTTAACCCAGTAAAAACAAACAAACCCATTCGAGATAAAACAACTCAACCACCTCTTACAAATAAACAAACTAATTCAAGATAAAACAACAACCCAACCGCCAAAATCTTACTTAAGCTCAACACAAATACATAATTTGACTTGATGTTACCAAGTTTAAAGTACCATATAAAGACCTGTACAACTACTAGTTTCCTTGTAAATCAATTAAATCGAATGTGATATATCGTTTATTACCAAGGCCTTTGGCAACGCCTTGGTGACAACACCAAGGTAAGTTGTTAAATCAAGGCATCATTAAAATATAAATCAATGCATCGATAAACGCATTAATGAGGGCACTAGAATGTAATCCTTATTAAAATATAATATATTTAAAAAATTGAAATTAAAAGTTAAAATACATTAAGTTTATTTTGCAATGTTGTGGTTATGTTGTAAATTATATAATAATCCATTGTTTAATATTAATGTAAAGTAAAAGTAACCCAGATGCGGGTGTCATCAGTGCCATTAATTAGGTGTTAGATATGAGGCACGCGCTGTTGGCAGCTGGCCTGATCGTAGGTAAGGCTCGTTGGGGAGAGGACAGTCTTAATGGCAAGGCATTGAAGGCAAGTCCTGCATCCTTAATGCAGGCACGCGCTCACGGCACGCAAGAGGATTCTTTCAGGATGGCGAGCCCGTTTTGGCTGGTTTATGTGCGCATTCGCTCTGGTATGTTAAGGAGTGTTCTCGCTCTAGTTTGTCTGATCCTCAGTTGCTCTGGTCCTCGTAGGTTCAGTCGGGGTGATAGCCAATGGTGGTCCTGCTCTCAGGAGCAGCCGCCTTGGTCACAGAGTAATTCACTGTGTATTGCCTCGAGGAAGTACATTCCTGGGTTCGATGCTTCTGCGGAGAGCCCGATCTTGGATTATGCCCTCAGTCGACGAGGTTTCAGGTCTGTCTGTTGTCATCACCTTGTGATTAAATTGGCTTCTGCACTTGAGTCCTGTGTCTATTCTAGAGAGGTGCAGAGGCATAGGTTAGAGTCCCGAATTTATGTTTCGTTCTCCTCAGAAAGTTCTTCCTCAGGTGTCTGTGTACAATTGAGCCCTCAGAAGATTCCCCCAAATACCTACTCTGTCAGTCTGGTCATTCATTTGCCTCTTCTGAGCATGGCACCCCGTCGTAGAGCCACTCCCAGGCGCGGGAGGAATTTGGGTTTTCGGGGAGGTCCGGGGGGGAGGGGAAGTTCAGAACCTCGTCGCATTTCACCTTTAGCCACAGCCTCTCCCTCCTCTCCACCCTCAGATGAGTCGGGTCCTTCATTGACTAGTTCGCTTCACTCTGCGAGGTTTACCTTCAGGAGTCAGCTCAATAGGCCACTTATCTCGGCCTTAGTAACAGTAATCTTCTCTGAGGAAGATGATGACCCAGACAACTCTGCTCCTGCCTCCACGGAAGACACACCGGCTCAAAGCAGGGGAGCGGAAGAGGTTATACAGGTCGCCATTGAAATGCAGGAAAAGGAAGGTCATGCGGAGCTCAGCACCCAATGAAGCTCTCCACAGGAAATTCGAATTCGCAGCGAACCGAAGGAAAATTTTGGGAACATCCTGCATCTTAAAATTCCCCCGGGCGCCGACCCAATGGAGGTGGTAGAAGGGATGATGGTCACTTGGGAGCGTGAACCGGATCCGGGCAACGACAACCTCATTGCCGAACCCAAGTAAGTGCCTGTTCTTAAGGTTGCAGATTCAGGATAAAAAGCTAGTTTTGAATCTCCAGGATTCGCAGTCAATCTCGGAGCCTCACTACAGAACAGCTCCAGATGACGCAGCTCTATATAAGAATTTGGGTTCGGACCCTCCTTCCATGGAACCAAGCTCTGCTCAATTATTAGTTTTGTTAGTTTTGATCTTGTTAGTTTTTGGCTCCATTCAAAGAGGTTAATGCTATTGATCATAATCAAAGCCTTTGTAACCGAACAGAATAGCATTTTTTGTAATAGTTGCAGTTATTGTAACAGCTTCTTGACAGAGGGACTGCCATGGCTCCCTCAAAGGTTTCACCCTCTCTGTATATACCTTTTTCTTTTTTAATATAATTAGCTCAGTCTTTACACAGAAAAAAAAAAAATGTAAAGTAAAAGTAAGTTGAATATTTTAAAAATTTGATTTTTTTATAATTTTATTAATATATGAATTTTGTGTTATGGTGCACTTTACTCTTTTGAAATATTTGAAACCAAAGGTGCTTGGGCTTCTGATATGGCTGGCCTAGAGGGGGCTCTTCCTCCTATGTGGGATGTTACAGTGGCCTTTCACGTGTTGATCGCATTCTTTTTAAAAAAACCTAACACTAAGAAACAATAATCTAAGTTTAAGAAAATGGTGGATGACATTCCTTCCATTGCATTGCCATCGGGATTTCTCACACAATCTTGGTATTTTCAGAACGTGCACTGGTTGGGAAATTTATGGACATGTAGCCATCCTTGAAGTCCATGGAGAAATAGATAGAGAAAACCTGGAAGCTGATGATGAAAGGAAACATTAGCATCTACACATGTGGGAATGGATTCTTTGCCTTATTGAGCTAAAGGAGGACAAATAAATCATTTTCATAAATGACCTAAATTTCTTTGGGGCCAGGGGCATATATGTGAACAAATGGTCTCTTGATTTTGACCTAGCTGAAGATATCCCTAAAGATGTTGTTGTTTGGTTTAAACTACCCGGACTTCCTTTAACTCATTGGAGTCAGGATTGTCTTAGAGCCATAGGAAATGGGTTGGGAAAATATATAGATAGATTTATACCTATACGAATATTTAGATAGAGCTAAACCTAAACCAGCTCATTTTGCATGCACCAAGATATGTGTGGAAGTAGATTTGGAGAAGGGGTTACCAATAGAAATCAACCTCACAATGGGTGAATGGAAACATTCCCAATTTCTTGACTACATACAACTCCCTTTCAAGTGCCGAATTTTTCATGAATTCAGTCACTTTGCAAGGACTATAAGAAAACTTAGGCCAATAAAGGGGAAGAAACTTTAGAATCTCAAGTTGAGCAATGGAAAACACAAAGGAAAGGAGACAATAGAGAACCATGGTGAAAAATAGGAACAATGCCAATAAGGTAAGAATGTACCAACAACTTCATCGAACCCTTTTGGGGAACTGTAGCATGAAGCTGAAGCGGGACAAAGAAGTCATTTTCAGAAATGACCCATATTTCTTTGGGGCCAGGGGCATGTATATGAACAAATTGTCTCTTTATTTCAACCCAACTGAAGATATCCCTAATGATGTTCCTATTTAGGCTAAACTACCCATACTTCCTTTATCTTGTTGGAACGAGGATTATCTCAGAGCCATAGGAAATGGGATGGGCATTATTTAGACAAAGCCAAACCAAAAGGGGCTTTGTTTGCATGGCAGACCAAGATATGTGTGGAAGTAGATTTGGAGAAAGGGTTACCAAGAAAAATCAACCTCACAATGGAGGAATGGAAACATTTCCAAATTCTTGACTACGAACAACTCCCCTTAAAGTGTCGGATTTGTCACAAATATGGCCACTTTGCGAGGGACTACAAGAAAGCATAAGTCAATAAAGAGGAAGAAACTTCAGAATCTCAGGATGAACAATGGAAAAAACAAAGGACAGGATGCAATAAGAGAACTACAATGACAAACATGAACAATGTCATTCAAGATAAGAATGCACCATCAACTTCATCGAACCCTTTTAGTGCACTGCAATATCTAGATGTGAATGAAGAGGAATAATTAATAAAGGAAGTTCAAACCTTTCCCCCTTTGGGAGGAAATGAGAATGAAAATTGAGAAGGTGGAGAGATTTAGGAG
Source organism: Pinus taeda (assembly GCA_000404065.3). Taxonomy (NCBI): domain Eukaryota; kingdom Viridiplantae; phylum Streptophyta; class Pinopsida; order Pinales; family Pinaceae; genus Pinus; species Pinus taeda. The sequence goes on from APFE030303195.1 coordinate 69,138, forward strand.
TTGTCGATAGATTTAAGCCCTAAATTAGCAGGGAACTCTCTAATCCCAGACCCTAAAAGTGATAATATTCATGTTGTATCAGAAGCAAAAGGAAGTCCTATTCTCAACCCAAAAAGGATGGACAATACCCCCAAAAATCCAGTCAATCATCTAGGAGAGTTAAGGAAAATTATTACAAGAAACATGGCCTTGAAATCTAGTGGGGTAGAAGAAGTGAGTAGTGAGGAGACTGAGAACACCATAAAAAAGTGGGGCAGATACTCCAAAAAATAGATCATATAGAATGAAGCATATCAAAATAAGAAATTGGGTAGTCAGCCCCAAATTACTAATATTCTAAAGCCTTGTTGGATTAAGGATTCAACAGGAAAAAGAGATGGAGGTATTCCTAACCCTAAAAGTAATAATATTCTCGTTGCATCAGAAGGAGAAGGAAGTCTTATTCTCAACCCAAATCAAAGGATGGACAATACACCCAAAAATCCACTCAATCCTCTAGGAGAGCCAAGGAAAATTATTACAAGAAACATGGCCTTGAAATCTAGTGGCGTAGAAGAAGCGAGTAGTGAGGAGACTGAGAACACCATAAAAAGGTGGGACAAACACTCCAAAAAAGAGATCATATGGAATGAAGCAGATCAAAACAAGAAATTGGGTAGTCAGTCCCAAATTACTAATATTCTAAAGTCTTATTAGACTAAGGATTCAACGACAAAAACATATGGAGGTATTATAATTCAAACCCCTCTAAATAAATGATGAAGATTCTATCATGGAACATAAGGGGCATGCACGACCCAACAAAATCCCTATCTTTCAAAGATTTGATAAAAGCGGAGAAGTCTTCAATTCTATTTCCACAGGAGACAAAGTTAGAAGAAAGTGAACTCATGATTGCTGCCAAAGTTTTTTGGAAAGACAATGTTGGAATTGTGCAAAGCTCCCAGGGTACTTATGGGGGCCTTGACATTTTTTGGGATTATGGAAAGTAAAAAGGATCCTCACCAGATAGAATTTATTTCGGAAAGGAATGACACAAAGGAAAGGCTTAAGGTGGTGAATGTGTATGCACCAGTTCTATATGGGGAAAAGGTAGAATTTTCGGATAAATTAATTTCGCTCAAATAAGAGCAATGGAGAGCAATGGAATCATGGATCCATAGTGGGAGGTGAATGTATAATTTAGTGCCATTATTTGTGCCTTGGAGAAAAATAGAGGAATTTTGGTTCTTGACCCATTCAGAGAAAGGATGAAGGACCTCATCATTGAGTGGGATATAATTGATATCAAACCCAACATAGGAAAATTCACTTGGTTGAGCAAGAGAAGTGGAAGTGGACATATTTATACTTGTCTAGATCATTTCTTAATGCACGACTCTTGGATTCTTCGAGGGTTGGATTCCTTTTCATCAATTTTGGCATAGAGTGAATCATACCATCACCCAATCTCGATGAATTTTTTTAGGAAGGAGGATTTGGGCCCTATTCCCTTCAAGTATAATCTCAAGTGGGTGAAGGAAGAAAAAATCATGGACATCATCAAGAAGGCTTGGTCAACTCCTATTCAGGGTTCTCCAGCTTATGTTTGGGATTCAAAGCTAACAACAATCAAGCAAGCATTGTAAACTTGGGCAAACGAGGTTTCTGTTCCTCTAGGTAAGAAGAAAGATGAGCTAGTAAAAGATTTGGAGCAACATTTGGCAAATATGGAGAATAATGAAGTTGAGGAATGGCTCTTGGAGAAGGAAAAAGTATTATATAGACAAAATTTTCAAGCAAATTGGAGTGAGGAGGAAATTTGGACACCCAAGTCTAGTAGTATTTGGTTAAATGCTAGTGACTAATATACGACATTCTTTCACAAGCAAACAAAAGCAAGGGAGCTGAGAAATAGGTTGAGAGAGATTACTTCGAAAGGCAAAGAAAAAATTTAATCCTTCTGGAATATTAAATAGGAAGCATTTTTTCACTATCAAGCCCTAGCCTTGTATTCAAAAGGAAATGAGATGGATATAATCAAGGCTGAAGAATTCTTGTACACTTTCCAACCAGAGATATCATAAATGGAAAATTAGTAACTTATCAAGGAAATAGAGGAAGATGAGGTGATTGGTGCAATATGGTTAATGGATCTAGACAAAGCTCTTGGCCTAGACGACTTTTCTATTAGATTTTATAGGGTGTTTTGTTCATTAATAAAAAAGACTTGATAAAAATGTTCAAAAAGAAAGGGAAAATTTGGAGGGGGAACTAATTCCTCCTTTCTCTCTTTGATTCCAAAAGAAACTAACCCTATTAATTTCTCTCGTTTTCATCCCATCTCATTATGCAATGCATATTATAAAATTCTATCCAAGATTATAGCTACAAATAAAGAAAACCATGACGACATTAATCTATGAAAATCAAGTGGCTTTATGCAACAAAGGCATATTAGATAACATCTTTCTCATGTTGGAGGCCATCCATTCAAGAAATGAAGAGGCAAGCGAATATTCCTAATAAAATTAGACATGGTAAATTCCTTTGATCGAGTAAGACACTCCTTTCTTTTTTTCATCTTATAAAAGTTTACTTTGTGTCATGAATTCATATTTTGGATTAAGGATTGTATTGGGCCCTTGTGGATTGCTCCATTGACTAATGGGGGACCCAATCCATTCTTCAAAGCTTCCAAAGGAATTCGACAAGGGTGTTCTCTTCCCCCCCGCATGTACATCATTGTGCCAGAAATTCTTAGCAAAAACTTATAAAAAGCTAGAGAAAATGAGTATTTTATATGAATCAATATTGCCGAGAATGCTAAAATTATCAATCATTTCTAGTTTGTTGACTATATGATCATTTTCATAGGTGCCTAAAAAATAATGGTTGATTTATTTAAAGCAATCTTAGAAGATTACTTTGATCTCTCAAGGGGTATGGTGAATAAAAGGAAAAACCAACTATATGGTTGAAATTGTCCAGACACAACTATGCAAGAGATAACTTCTTTGTATTTTCTAGTGAATCTTGGCCAGATGTCCTTTAAATATCTAGGGGTTCCAATATTTTTATGGGCCTCCTTTAAGGAGCATTGGGCAGAGATAATTCAGAATTTTTAAAAGAAAAATTGAGGGGGAGAAAATTGGCTAAATGTTACAGGGAATTCCATTTTAATTAAATTGGTTTTATCATCTTTGTTAGTTTATCTTTGTTTTGGTCTTCTTGCCCCTAAAAAAATTCTCAATCAAGTTGGTCCAATGCTCATAAAGTTTGTATGGAAAGGGGATAAAAAAATGAGAATAAATTCCATATGCTAAACTGGAACATTGTTCACCTTCCCGGAGAATTTGGAGGCTTGGAAATCAAAGATATTATGTGTATGAATTTAACATCGAGAGAAAAATTGTGTGGAAGTTGACTTCGGATTCTAAAGAGTTGTGGAAGGTGGCATTCCTAAATTGATACTTTAACAAAAATCAACTTCTCAGAGCCAAAAATTCCCATTAGATAGTAGATTGCTCAAAGATTTGGAAGCTTTGGAAGGTTAAAGCCCCCATGATACTAGAAAATTTGGGTCAACATTTAGGAAATGGGGAAAGAATCAACCTATGGAAGGACAATATTTCCCTCGATGAATTAATAAAGGAACGAAATGAGCTAAGTGAATTGGTCGATTGGATGGCATGGAAATGAATAGTAATATTAAAGGATATCTCTAAATGGGGTGAGTCTAACATATGGAAAGGGTGGGAGAGTCTAGGTCTCTCTGAAAATCTTTGTAGTTAATGGGAATCTCTGATAATGTCCCTAAAGGTCTTTGCCCCCATTGAATTAGAATAAAAGGATCTTCGAACGTGGTTTCCAAGTAAATCCCTTCTCTACTCTATCAAGGAAGGGTACAGTCTATAGTTACGCAGGCTCCCCATCCAACCCATTCAAAAATATGAAAAAGGATCAGTCGTAGTTATGCTCTTCCTGAGGTAAACTCTTTTTGTTGGATGACGGTTCATGGAAAAATTATTACTGTTGAGAACTTAAAGCACATGAACTTTCATACGTACCCTTTGAAAATCTACGGAAGAATCAATCCTTCATTTATTCTAGTTATGTGCTTTCTCCTTGGAAGTATGACAATCTTCTTTCAGAAAGGTGCAATGCGTAAATCTCATTCCAGGAAATTGGAAGGACATGTTTGAGTAGTGGAAAAATAAAATTTCAAGAGAACGAATCTTATCTCCTCTAGCCAAAATTCTTGGGTTGGACCATATGGTTAGAGAGGAATAAAGTATTTTTTTTTAGAAGAGCAACATTCTTTCTAGTGAGTGGCCTTAAAATCCAAAAGTTTGCTATTTGAAACTATTTTATCTAGAGGCCTTAAAACCTCAGAGATAGAGGACTTAAAACCTAAAGAAAGAAAATGGATAGAAATTCCTAAATATCCAGATCATGTTGTCAGCTTCAACCCTCGTCCTAATGCAAGTAAATTTCCTTACTTAAGAATGGTGAAGGATGAATTCCAGAGTTAGAAAAGAAGCCGCTTTGATTATTTTTTATAAAGCATCGAAGGGTAGACTATGGGCGAAAGGAGTGGGAAGGGTGATCCTCTGCCTCAAGGAACAATCATAGATTATAAATGTTTGGGACTTGGGGATTGGATTTTTTACTTTCAATTACTTCTTGTTTTTGTAAGTTGAAATATTTGTCAACATTAAAATAGTTTGTGTTGACCACACAACTATTGATGAGAAAGAGTGGCGAAGCGGGATGCTGGTAATATCAACCAACCAAAGATCGATTCTATGGGTAAGAGCCTATGAGTGCTGAGCAGGTGCGTATTTTCAGCCAATGCATGTAATCCTTCAATCCAAGCCTTTAAAGGGTCATTCTGCCAGAAGTGAAACTTCATCCTCTCTCTTTCGGGGACATCTGTCGAATTGCATGCATTTTGCCTAAACAATCCTTCCTTTGTTTGGTTGTCCGGAGTTTTTTCCCTCCAGGGGAGGTGGCCATTAGAACAAACTTGTCCAGTACACCTATATGCAAGCTCTTAATTTCCATTTCCACCTGGGCGAGTAGATTCATTTTGCTGAAGAGTGTCATCCCTGTCTGAGCATTTGTCTTCCTTTCTAGATGTATCTTATATTATCGTATTTGCACTCCGCTTCGGGCTTGCCTGCGTCTTCTAGCATGGTAGTTTTGAATTATGGAAAATCTTTCTATATGAGTTCTCTTCTGAAGTGAAGTATAATGCTGAAGTAAATGGAAGGTTTTAGTGGGGTAGTATACAGTTAAAGGCATGTTTTGGGTAGGACTTTGCTTCTTCTTTTCTAGTTTCTGAAGGAGCTTAGTAAGTAATATGCCTGAGAATCCTTTCCTATCGCGGTCATGGAAGTCGGTCTTTATGATATAGAAGTACTTTATTATCACCAAACCTTGTTCTGATTTCCGTTTTAAGCTGGGGCCATGGTGGTGTGTTTGCGAGGTGTTCTGGTGCTACATTGTCTGCCCAGAGGAAGCCTCGTAAAGCCTCTGCCATTGTAGGTTTTCTGAGTTTCAAATTCATGGAACCTCTGATCGAATCCTACATGAATCTTTTCTGTTTTTTCCGGGCCGGATAATCTCTAACGGTATCGGATTTTGACCATAGACAACCTCCATCTTTCCTCCATCAATCCTCGTCTAGCTTTGGGAATGGTTCGATGGTACTCTATTTCTGGAAATTTATTTCTTCTTGGGTTGAGACATGACACTTTGAATTAAGACAAGCCGCCTTATTTTCAAATTCCCTACATGCCGGACATATGTCTGTCCATGATGAAGTCATCTTTCTTAATATAGAGGGATAGATGGCCCTTTAAATTGCCTACTTCTGGTGGTTTCCCAAATCCCGAGGCGCTTTTAAAAGTACTGAGGTCTGCTGTGTTTTTATTCTCCAAATCTTCCTCCTCAAGGATTATACTCAGAATCTGATGTACCTTCTGATGGTATAGTCCGATGCATATCCTCTTTGGATTATTATAGTACACTAAATGAAAGAAGTAGGTGGCTCTTTTAGTATGGATTTATTATTTGACACAACCGCCATGGAGGAAATGATTCAAGCGGCCATCAAAGTAGAATCATCCCTTGAAAATGTCAGGCTGTCAAACAACTGGCAGTCCACTCTGGAGGACATGGTTGTTCGCCCCTCGGCCCCACAAGAGAACGTGGATAGTCTAGATAGACAATCGGGAAAGCCTGATAGTATTATAAGTCAAGGCGAAAGAGACCTTATAAGAATGGCATGGAATGGTGGATTCTCTCTGAAAAACCAGAAACCTGTTAAGACGACTCCTCCTCCAACAGCTATCAAAATAGATAATATCCACCTGGTTAATCGCATTGAAAGCCTACAGGGAAACGCTTTGGTCGGGAGGTGGCATTTCCTGGAAATGGACGACCAAAAGATGCGAAGCTGGCTTGAATCTCAGTGGAAACCGATAATTGGATATGTTCCCATTATCGCCAAATTACTAAAGGAGTGGTATTGTTTTCATTTTCTGAACTCTGGTGATCTAGAAGCCATCTTCAGGCATCAGTAGGTGTACAAGAGAAGTTTTTTGGCATTGCATAGATGGTATCTGGGATATAACCCACTAAGGAACACCCCGTCAAACAATCTGATATGGGTTAAACTTCCAGGCTTGCCTTTAGAATTATGGTCAAAAGAATCCTTGGCTGAGATTGGAAATGCTATAGGTAAATGTGTATATGTTGATCCATGGTGCCTTGGAGAGAAAGACAAACGTGTGGCGTGGGTTTTGATAGAAAAAGCATACAGAGGAGGCTTTCCGAAATATATTGACATCCAATGGAAGGAGTTTAAAATAAAGCAAAGATTAGATTTCTGGGGGGTTCCTTTTAGATGTGCTGCATGTCATCACACAAGCCATTTAATTAATAACTGTTCTCGACGCATTCCCAATAATCGGAAGCACCATAATCAGTTTTTAGGAAAATGGTGGAGGGTAAAATCTCCTCATTATGACCAACAAAGGTCTCTTTCCTCAAAGAGCCGTGCCTCATTTGAGTCAGTGGACCGGCAAAAACCACCTTCGGAAGATATCCTGAGCTCTCCGTCTCCGCTGAAATTCCCCACCGCGATGGAGCCCATTTCACCGTCCATGCCTCCGTTGGAACCCGCCTCATATTATGAAGCCCCTATCAATCTTTTATCTCTTCCTTTACCTCCATTGGAGTCGGAACCTGATAAATAGATCCCTAATCCGCTCTCGATTCCTCATCCTTGTGAAAAAATCTGAAAAGAAATTCATTTCATTAATTCATCATCTCCATCCCCAATTAAGAATTTGTCATCGCCCAGGAAAGGGAAGCAAATTATGATTTCGGCCAGCCCTGCAAATTCTCCAACCTCCTCGCCCACAAACTCTATAGGCAGCGATTTGGATTTTCTTATGAGCAAGAAATCGCTGGAGCTCAGAGCTCTTACCATTCATAAACCTGGATCTCAAAAGTCTCCTCAAATTAGTCCAAAATATGCCTGTAATATCACGGGCAGGAGGAAAAACAACAAGGGTAGTCGGCACTTTAGGGGTAGAGGAGATGGGGTGGGAGGGGGGATTCACAATTTATCCCTCATAGATGTTCCGGTCATAGATATGACAGAAGACATGCCTCTTAGAGCAAGCATGGCTGAGAATCTTCCAAAATGAATTTTATTCTATCAATGAACATCAGGGTTCTGGGAGCAAACCAAAAAATTTTGGCGTTAAAAAACCTCTTTATCTCAACAAATCCAAAGATTATCCTAATTCAGGAAACAATGCACGCTTCCTCTGTGGCAATCTCCTATTTCAGGAAGATGTTCCCCTCCTGGTACATATCTGTTGTTGAAGCAAAAGGTCTCTTGGGTGGTTTAGCAGTCCTTTGGGACCCGCTATGGATCAAAGCAAAAACTTATAGTTGTCTGGCCGGAATTATAATCTCGGCTCATATAAGAGGGAAAAAAACACCTATAAACATTTTGAATATATATGCTCCCTACAGGAACAGACTACCATTTTGGGATAAACTGTTTGCCTCTGATATTTTTGACGTTGAATTTTTACTGATTGCAAGGGACTTGAATGTCACTCTAAACAGGGATGAAATATGGGGCATCAACAGGAAAGGGGGCCCTCTGGCTGCGAGAATTAAAAATGAGCTGCTGAAAAGAAATTTTGTGGATATCCTCCCTCCCCAATTGTATCCGACGTGGGAAAATGGAAGAATTGAAAAGGCCTATATAGCAAAGAGACTTGATAGATTTATTCTTCATGCCAGCTTAATTGATGAGATGGGCATGCCTGTCTCAACTATAGAGAAGGTTTTCATTTCAGACCATCGACTGATTGTGCTTGGATGGAGGGCCAGTGGTTTCAGGAAAGGATATTCCTTCAAATTTAACAGGACTTATTTGGAGGACCCTGAGTTTAATGAACTCATTAAAAATGCCTAGAGCAAGATGTTGTCATATCCGTTCTTAATGACTTTCAGGGACAAAATGGATCATATCCGAAGGGTTGTAAAAGAGTGGCAATACAACAAAAGACAATCTAACAAAATGGATCTTCGGAAAATCCAATTAGAATTGGATCAAGCAGCGGAAGCTATGGCTGCTCATCAACTATCTTTTCAGATGAGGATTCATATCAAGGAATTACAAAGGAAGAAAACAAAGTTATTGAAACAGGAGGAACTGTTCTGGAGGCTGAAGAGCAGAGCACTCTGGCTAAGAGAAGGTGACAGGAATACAATTTTTTTTCATAATTTTGCAAACTCTAGGCGGGAAAATAACTCTATCTAGAAAATAAGTGATGGAAAAGGTGGTTTTCTATATTCTCAACAGGAAATTTCAAAGGAGGAAGTGAATTTTTTTGAGAGGCAGTATAAGAGATCTAAAGACAACAATATCCAGGATATTCTATAGGGCATTGAAGTGTTTCCTCAGATGTTTGATGAGGCCTCAAATGATCAGATTTTTCAACCAGTATCCGAAGAGGAGTTGCTAAGAACAATGAAACTTTTTAAAAGGGACAAATGCCCTGGCCCGGATGGTTGATCAATAGAGTTCTTCATTCACTTTTTTGATCTAATCAAAACTGACTTGTTAAAGATGGTAGAAGCAATGAGGATGTCGGGCAGCATCAACCAAAAACATCCTCCACAAATATTGCTCTCATTCCAAAAAACGGGAATGCAGAGTTGTTCATGGATTTATGTCCGATCTCACTGTGTAATATCTCCTATAAAATCATATCAAAAATAATTGTTGAAAGAATCAAAGGAATCCTATCGTCATCCTTAACATCAGACGAGCATGCATTCCTCCAGGGAAGAAATATCCTAGATGCGGTGGCAACAACTCAAGAAGGTCTTTCTGCTATCCATGCAAAAAAGAATGATGCAGTCATACTCAAGATCGGTCTTCGTAAAGCGTATGATTGTTTGGACTGGGGATTCATTAGATGCCTACTTGCGAAGATTGGACTGAGGATCGGCATGATAAACTGGATCATGGCATGCGTGGAAAAGGTAAATTATGCGGTTATCATAAATGGTCTTCCATCGACTTTTTTCCCTGCATCCAGAGGCCTTCGCCAGGGCTGCCCTTTATCCCCGCTGCTATTCATATTAGCTATGAACTCTCTCAGTTTGCATATAAACAAGGCTGTACAGGAAAATAGGTGCCAGCCGTTGAACATCTGCAGAAATGTTGCGATCTCTCATAATCTGTTCGTGGATGATATCATTTTGTTTGGGATTTTATGCAAAGTCACATGACTTTCATATCATGAAATCCTCAAAAAATTCTAGAGGGCAACGGGGCTGCTGATAAACTGTTCGAAGTCTATTATCTATCATAATGACATTCAACAGGAAGATTTAGACTGGTTATGTGCTCTTTTTGATATTGAGACTCGATCCATCAGTGGGGGAATTAAATATCTGGGGTTTTTTCTGAAAGCAAATTCTTACACATCAGTGGACTAGCAATGGATCCCAAAGAGATATTACAAGAAAATATCAGTATGGGAGTATAGAAGTCTCTCTTTGGCAAGTAGAGTAATTTTGGCACAATCTGTTTTAAACCAGTTGGCTGTCTACTGGGCTCATTTGTTCCTCCTCCCCTCAATCATTATAAAAACAATGAATAAGCTCACTGCTAATTTTATCTGGGGGGTCAGGCGGGAAAAAGTAAATATCATCTCACGAAATTGGCCCATATTACTTTGCCAAAGGATATGGGGGGATGGGGTCTTCTGGATATGCGATCTTTTGGAATGGCTCTCTTATGAAAATCATTATGGAGGGGTGTTTTCGATGATGGGCCCTGGAGCAAAGCCATACACACGAAGTATTTAGGAAGAAAGGAATTATCTATCTAGTTCAGGAAAGAAAGGATTGGTTCATCCTATGGATCGCCAATCTGGTTAAGTCTCCATAAAATGGAAAACTTCTTTCTGAAGAATTTGATATGGCGTTTTCAATCAGGAAAGAAGATCCTTCTTGGAAAAGATTCTTTTCTAAGTGGCACGGAGGAGATCAATGTCCTGGAATACCTCCTCGTTTTCCTCCATAGAAGAGGTATATTTTTCTAGGAAGGTTTAATCTCTGGGTGGAAGGGTCCTATTCCTCTGTGGTGCGAAGTGGATAGTTTGCAAATGCCGAATGACATTGCTTCTCAATGGGACCTTCTCAGGATAAAGCTCAGGAACAGTGGCATTTTCCGCACGTCGGAACATGATTGTTTAATTTGGAATAATGCAAAGGGGATGCATTCCATCCGGGTAAAGGATGTTTATCAGAGCTTGATCAAGCAAAATCAGTCCTCATGCAATTTTATATTCCCTCCTGTTCTTTGGAAAGTGAGGTGCCCATCCAAAATGGTTTTTTTCTCATGGTTGCTATTTCACAATAAAAATATGTTGTGGGAGAACTTAAGAAAGTGGGGATGGCAGGGTCCAGGCTTCTGCCCCATATGCAGGTCTGCAGAGGAAGATAACTATCACTTATTCCTAAACTGTTTGGGTACTCAGCAATTGTGGTTATCTCTGGAGAATTTCTTCGGCATTCAACATTTGTCTCATGCTTCTATAAAGGAAGCTTTTATTTGGTACTGTGAGCAAATAGAGTCATGGAGGATAATATTCATCATCTCTGTATGGAGCCTTTGGAAATGGCGCAATAATTTCATTTTTAAAGGTAAAAACTCCCCCCTTCTGGAAATCCTTCATGACATTTTTTCTCTTTATGAAGATTTCCCTCCTTATTCCCCCAAGCATAAGAAACAGGTTGGCATTGATCCTTCTCTGGAAATCTCATCTATGCCGAGGGCGTTTTTTGATGGCACCAAGCAAAATGGTTCATGTGGCTATGGTTTTCATATTATAACTGATAAGGACACAAAATTTTTAATTTTTTGGAATAGGGGAAGGGACACCAACAATATGGCCGAGGTAATGGCCCTCGCTGGCCTTTAATACTTCTGTCTCTTTCTTAATCTTTAGGGTGTTTCTACCTACGGAGATTAAAAAATCATGACGGAATATGTCACGGGAAAAAATACCATCTCCAGTCCTCACCTCATGGGTTGGTTAGACAGGATAAAGTTCTACTGGAATCTTCTAAAGGATGGCTCAATCCAACGCATCTACAGGGATAAAAATGGGCAGGTAGATGCTTTGTCGAAGAGGGGTCTTCTTGAGGCTCCTGGTTTTTGGCATATTCAGGTCTCTTTTGAAAGAGATACCTACGTCATACAGGATTTTTATCCCTCTGACTTCTAATTTCTAGCTTGCAGATCATCTGATCCTTTTAGTTTTGTTTTCCTGCTTTATATATTTTCAGGACTGTGGTATTATGATGTGATTTCGTGTCTTCTTGTCTCCACAGGAACATATCTCAACGTTTATTTTTTCGTGGCCATTATGCTTTTGGCTGATCCTACTTTTTGTTTCCTGTTATACAGTCTTCATCAGATGGTGGGAGTTCGGTCATAGTATTGGCTGTCTCCCCATTTATGTCCATGGTTTTATATGCTGATCTTGAAGATCCTCCCAGGGTCATATGCTATGGTCTCAATATGTATATGCGGCTTTTTTATATATCTTATATAAATACAATAGTGCTTTTTTCGTCCTGAAAAAATTGAAATAAATTAGTTAATATGGATATTCAAGTAGTTTATTTAAGTTTTGTATTGAAATATTTTTTTAAAGTATAAGAATAATACATCTTCCTCACACTCAAAAGTGAAAATATAATAATTGTTTTTATTTTGTCTCTCTAAAGTTGGTATAAAATTATGTTTTCACAAGGACATGGAAATATTTTACTTATATCTAAGAGTGAGAATGAAATATTTTTACTGCAACTCTTTCACAAAGGGTTGTAATATAAATCGAGCTAGCATTGATGTTTTATAATACTTTTTATTACTATTAACCAAACATGTATATTCATTTTTGTTTTTTTATTATATCTAACATTTTTTTAGAGAATATTTTATTTTTATTTTAAAATGAACACTTGTGAACTCTACATTGAGCATGGAAGGTATTACACATTTCCCCATAGTATAGAAAGCACCTCTTCACATAATTAAAAATAAATAAATAAATAGATATATATTTAAACAAAAAAATGTATTTCATTATTAATTTTTCTAGAGATATCTAACAACCTAGTCCCTAGATGTCATTTGAGAGGGAAGTTCTCAAAAGTTTTCACCTCGATGCTTCGCTCAACATTAACATTGAGTGGGTTTTTAACTTCCTACTAAAAATGTTTGTATTATGACCAATACAAATCCATGTTAACCACTAATCTTACAAGCACAAAAATTGATCAAATCTTAGAAGTGCATAGATGTTTTGAGTGCAAACCTTAAAAAAAGGTTTCACCATAAATCTCGGAACTTCACTCTCCAATATTCATAGATCCATGGTGTGTGTATATATTGTGGACGCGGTCCAAAGGTTAGGTGGGGAGATTTGGTTCTCATATGTCTTGTGGTCCAACCCTAGGCAGGACTATGTATGCATGAGAGATGCTCTAGGTGTTTATATAATATGCACAAAAATATTTTTTCTAATCATATATAATATATACATAATTAACATTGAAATATGTTATTTAACATAGTCATCCAATATTTTATTGATGAATGTTCACATTAAAATGTTTTCTCTGATAGCCCCTAGTTAATATTCCCTCATTGTAAATAATTATAATTATTTAAAAAGGTTGAGATAAAGGGACACATATTCCAATTGCTTGGGGAGGAAGATTGCTTGAGGAATTGGTTATTTTAAATGTATCAGCCATGGGTTAGCTGAGAATTTTAATGGGATGACTATGAAATAAATAAGAAAATGACATGCCCATGTGTCTCTTAGCTCTAATAGCAAGCAACAAAGGACAACAAATTAAAGAAGGAATAGGTTGCGTTGTCCAAGGTAGTTTACTTGCGTGGAGCCTTGAAAAAGAAAGACGGTTAGTTGTTGAGGGAGCACGAAAACAAATCGGCGAGGGAGAGAAGAGAACTCATTGAATTCATGTGCAATGGAAAAAAACACATAGTCATGAGAACTGGGAGAAATTCCTCCAAGGATCGGAGGTGTTGTGGAGAGAAACGATTAGAATCATAGTGATTGAGCTTTGGAAAAGATGAACCAGTTGAGGAAACCTTGAGAGGCTTACTAGGTGAAATATTATAGAGAGTAGTAGTTTGCTTGAAGGCTAAATAACCCACTAGAAACTTGCAGATTAATGAACCTACTAGATTGGGAAGAGACACTCATGTATTTGTGAGGGTTGATAAACCATGAGGAGTTTCCTTGGGGTGGAAGCTCTAATGCTTAAATCACTATTGATGTACCTAGAGAGGTGATCTCTTTACCCATCAATTGATTATCCAAAAACGAACCTTCCCGTTATGTGGAATCTCTTCTTCTGGAAGTGAGATGAGACTCTTTGTATTGTGGTATCCTGGTATGGGTTTTAATCATGTATTTAAAGTTTGGAAATACTGAGTGGAAGTTTGTGTAGCTAGTGGATGAAGGAAGAGTGAACTTGTGACATCTTATTTTAGCTATCAATATTTGTTAAGTTTCCTCTTAAAATCACTCCACCTCAAGCACTAGAATTTGTCTTGGGGGTGGCAGCTACAAGTAAATGTGTTTGTAGCTTATCAAAGGATGGGTGGAGAGTTAGAGTCCTAATCTCAGTTTCTAGATCTCTTATAAGATAAGTATTATCTTATGTCTTTTTCCATGTGAGTATCAAGTCTCTATTTATTGTTATGAAATAATGTCATGATAATGTTGAGGAGTGTTGTTTACCTGCATGAATGAGGAATATCAATATCTTGTTTAAATATTTAAGGAACAATTTATTTCCTATGTATATGTCTGAGCTTGAAATTAACCTAGGAGGTACCTGAGCATGAAGATATGGGAATTATCTATGTTAATTATTAATCAATTCCACTAACATGTTTGAATATTTTTCCACTGTGTTGATAAATTGCTCATTTTAACAATAAGGAATGTGACTTCCTATTAGAATTGGTCCCTGATTATTTTCCTAGGAATGGGTTTATTCATGTTTCCATCTTGAGCCTAGAAATTGGTCTAAATGACATGTCTTTGGAGAGATAAATCAATCTGTGTTGGTTAAATGAATACTCGCTTTTAAAATATCTTGGCTATCGGGTCGGTAATTACCCATAAGCTCAGGAGAGATAGCCTTGAATCTAAATATATATAATTACCGACCCGATAGCTAAGATATTTTAAAAGCGAGGATTCATTTAACCAACACATATTGATTTATCTCTCCAAAGACATGTCATTTAGACCAATTTCTAGGCTCAAGATGGATACATGAATAAACCCATTCCTAGGAAAATAATATATATATACATATAAACATTTAGTTCAACTATGCATTTGTAGGCTAAGTTTGGGTTGAAGTAGTACAAGTTCAGGAAGGATAGCTCGGAAGGGCCTTCATATACCCTGGTATATTTATATACCATGCATTTTAGGCTTGGGTGAAGGCCCTTATACATGCAATAATAGTTACTAAGCATGGGTTTGGAATCCTTAAGGCTGGAGCACAGGACTTCGGAAGGAGACGACATAAACCCTCTTCAATCCATTGACCAGGCGCGATGATGAAGCCCTTAAATAGGATAAATCTAGGTTGTCGAGAGTTAATCACTTATATCCACACATGTCTCTTATAGGTTTTACACCAATGAAACTTGTATCCTGAAGCATCAAAATGATGGAAATTGTTAGTGTAATCACCATGAAACACATACAGAAACATCCTTAAAGAAGAGAAGAAAAGTTGCCCTGAGAGAATTCTAGAGAAATTTTCCTGAAACCCTAGTTGTTAGGATCAGTCAGCGTTGCACTAATGTTTGCCCATGCTGATGGCTTTTTGCAGCATGTTGACCTAGCACTGCCAACACAGCTTTTGATAGGAAAACCCGCGTTGAACCACTTTTAGCAATTTTTCCTAAAGTGGAGGAGAAGCTTCTCTTACTAGAAGCCTTGAGAATGACGAGCTGTATGTTGTTGAATGAAGATATGGTTGAGTTCTGCCATTTTGAGTCCTTGATCCTACCTTTACGAATACTCCCCTTGAGATGTGGACCTTCCTCCCTCTTTTATTAATACCTAACTCCCTCTCCTTTCCTATAAATCAAGTCCCTTCTATCCCCAAATGGTTGGTCATTGCTTGGTTGCATTCCTATGTTGAAACTATGCCTAAATGTTGCCCATCTAAATAAGGATAAGGAGTGGTTGAATGGTCTTGGATTGGACTTGGAATTCCAGAACAAAAGAGGCTTCCAACATCAAGGCACCTATGGTTGTATGCTTCCCTCATTTCTATTAATAAATACATCTGATGTTTACTTTCCATAAGTGTATAAATCATTATTCGTTTAGCATGATGCTCCTTGATCTATCATGTAGTTTATGTTAGAGTGAACTATGCTATGTATGCTTTTGTTTCTCTTGTTTGATCTTCCTTGCAGGTACTCATCCGTGACAGCGTAAAGAGGATTGAACCTAGAAGCGAGAAGGTCAAGAATGACATCAACAAGCGCTTAGCATCAAAGTGGCGTAGGTTATCTGTCTTATTTTTCATTTTCAAACATAATCTAGGAAAGTATGCACTTGTTTGTCTGGTTTGTTGCTATATCCTCTCATAGGACTAGAGAGATCGCTTTTGTCCACAGAATGGATTGTCTTCACAACCAAATGGCGACCCCACTTGGGAGCCTATAGCCCTTTCAACCTGTTTCTTGGATTTGGTCTATTTGATCAGTTTGGACAACCATTTAGTCATTAGTCATTTTGATTCTGTATAGGTCTGCACTTTGAGTGATCAGTCCTTTAGAGTGTTAAGTATAAACTTCTTGTTATTTTCGAGATTATTTTTGTTTTTCCAAGTCTTTCTCGTCCAACGCGCTTTTTCCTAGAACAATCACGCTGCCAATATAGATTCTTCAATAAAAGTCGCGTTGAAATCCCTGCCAGCACGGGTTTGACTGTAACAGTCACGCTGGTCCCTGAAATTTGAGAAAATTTAGGGTTTTTGTCAGAAGGGTCTAGTGTGTCTTGACCTTTGAGGTCTTTCCTTGTCTTGTGTGCTTGGATTTGTTAGTATTTTGGCTGATTGTCTTGATTATTTACAAAATTTATCCCATTTTCTTTGAAGTACTAGAAGTGAATTTTGATTGAGTTCTTAGGGTTTTAGCTCAATTGGATTCATCGCTTGCTGCTCGTTTGCATCATTGGGATACTAATTTTGTTATTGATTAAGCATTGTTTTCTCTTTTGGAAATCATTACGAAAAAAAACTTCCATTTGTTTTAGATTTTACTTCAAAATTTTCTTTTTCAAATTGCATTAGGTTAATTTTCATTGGAAAGTCATTTTTGGTTTATAATTAAGCATAGATCACATTGTTTGATTCTGAAGCTGAAAGAAGTGCATTATTATTCATTCGAAAATAAAAGTGAAAAACATTTTCATGTAGGCAAATTTGAATCGAATTCCCTTTTACTTTGATGAGTGCATTGAAAAGTGAAAGTGAAAGATTCATAAAGCTATGTGTTAACAAATTGAATTTCATTTTGCTTTTGTTGGGTTCATTAAAAAGTGAAAGTGAAAGATTCATATAGCTGCAGATTAACAAATTGAATCTCATCTTTCTTTTGTTGGGTTTATTAAAATAGTGAAAGTGGAAGTGAAATATAGGAAGATTTGTTTGTTTCATTCTTGATTATTGCATCAGTGTGTGAACCTCTTCCTTATGTTAGATAGCTTTCATCGAACTAAAAAGAATCATTTTCTTCATGCTAGATTGCATCATAGGTGTTTAGGTAATATTGATCTTTGAGACTTAAAACCGAAACTTAATTGAAGATTAACTTAAACTTTACTTCAACTAACCTAAGGAGCATTTGTCATTAATGAAAAACATTTAGAGGTCTAGGCTAGAGATGTGTTACGACGTCGTAAAACGTAGAAGTTTTCATTGTTTCCCAGCGTCGTATACCGAGGGTGAAATCCCATTCCATGTACGGAAGTGTATAGGACTGTTCTCTAGTGCTTCAGGTATATTGGAGGCACTCCATGCATGGTAAGTATATGGGAACACTCTCATCGAACGGTTACACATTAGAAAATGCTACTACGGATTAGCACTCCCACATACTGTTGCGTATATTTTTGGAGCCTCCTATAGGTTTCTATCCAACCACAAGTAACCGAGTCTGACGCCTTGTATATCATCATACACTGAATACAACATTCAATGAGATTGAATGATGTACGTTAAGTCCTTGGTTATGCTAAGGTGTCTATAGCATTTCATGGTTGCTTGGTAATCCTTTAGGCCTAGTTTTATCCCTTTTTTATTTATTTCTTTTTTGATAATAAAATTAATCAAATACAGAATCACCAATTACCCGTGAAACGAAAAATCCCTTTTGTCCTCAACATTAATGGTTAATTGTAGAAATTGGTTTTAAGCCCAATACATGCACCACCACACATTTCTGATTCATTCTTTCAATATACATCATTGCAAAACTACCAAGAGTCCCAAACGAGACCCCGAATATTCATCAAAATACTAATGCATCTGATTCACCTAGAGTTGTAAGTATAGATAATGTTGAGCCCGATTCTCTTGAAAGCCAAGGAGTTGAACTTGGTATTGTCCTAAACATATAACCCCTTACTTCTCGACCACCTCCAGAGTTGGTAGGCTTATCCCAGGACTCTCCCCTATCTATTCTTCATTCTGTTTCGAATTACTTACTTTTTCCTCCTAATCCACTCTTTGAATCAAATTATTCTGTGTATTTATCACCTCCACATCTATATAGTCCATTTGATACACCCAACGTACCTCTGAGTTCTTCTCCTAGACTGAGTTAGGTTCCCAACCAAGAGTTGTTCCTGATCATGGCAATAGAAGGTGATAACCCACCTGTAGTGTCAATACCCCAAGGTATTACAGTGGAAACTTTTGTAACTCACATTCCCAGTACAGAGGTTAATCCTTTGTCACTATTTCCTCCCGAAGTATTTCCTTATGTTTTTGCTCCCTACATGATAAAGGGACCAAGTACACCTCCTCCTCATAGTAGTATGCCCTTGGTTCTGTTGGGTTATAACTCTCTCGGTGATGCTTTTTCAGATAATTCTGGTGCAAGTTAACTATATCACAATCCATTTTGATCTTCTGGTGTTATGCTTGCTACCAGCTCATTTTCCCCAAACACGTCGGTAACTCCACAAACCCCTACCCAACCTACAATGTCGATGAGTGAAACTCATGTTCCCCTTAGTCTTTTTGCTCCTCCTGTTGTAGCCATAATAAATGTTGTTCCTACTATGAGTGGAAAGCATATAAATTCATATGTCCCAATGTCTGGGGGGCAATATCCTCTGCTCTATACACTTTTGCTTCTAGTGTAAGCTACACACCCACTTTGTGGGCAAGTCAACCCATTGGCATTGTTTCTAACCTAAGTGGAACATCAATTCCATCTGTATCAGGAAAATTTGGAGGGACACCTTTACAAGGTCAGCAAGTCCCTTTGTCTCAACCTTCCTATTAACAGCCTTATACTCCTATAGGATCATAACAACTCCAAACTCTATATCAACAAGCAGGTCCTGAAATGCAATATGGTCCTCAAATGTAATATGCTTATGGGACTGGTAATCCTCCTCTACAACCACAAATTCTTATTCAACTACAGCAGGGACCCTACCCACAACCACAACCGCATATGTCTTACCTGCAGTGATAACCACAGGTGTCCTACCTGCAGCCACAGCTGCAAGTGTCCTACTCACAGCCATAGTAGCAGGTTTCTTACCAAATCCAACAAGGACATTATCAACAACCACGATAACAAATTCCTATTCAACCCCAACAAGGACCTTAGTCACAACTGCACCAATAGATTCCTTACCAATCCCAACATGGATCTTACCAACAATTGTTGCAATAGTCGTAGAAGATGAAATAAGGACCTTACCAACAATAATATGGTCATTTTGCTTTGCAAACTCCATACATCCAATATGGTCATGAGACTCAGTATGGCCAGTCTCTTTATAGTCAGCCTCTTTATGTTCAAACTCCATATGGTCAACCTCCATATGTTCAAAATACTTATGGTAAATGCCTTATGGATAAAATCCTCCTCAATGGGGCAAGCCCAAACTCAGCAAGGTTGGAATACTCAGTTTGGCACATACCAGAGAACCTATACTCCTTACAACCCACAACTTCCCTTTTTGGCGATGTTGGAATTACCGGATGTGTCAAGACTCACGAATGACCCAATACTTGACTCACCATATTGGCCTCCAGTACCAACCAAAATTCCTAGTGATTGCCCCAAAATTGAAGGTAAATTTGGAGAAGACCCCCAAGCACACGTTATGACTTACCATTTATGGTGTTCCTCTAATTCTTGGGTCGATGATTCTATTTGATTACACCTTTTCCATCACACTTTAATAGGCACTGCTACCAAATGGTACATAGAACTCCCTCGTGGTGCTTTTCAAGACTTCATTCAGCTATGGCTTTCCTCACTCACTTTCAATTGTCGGTCTGGTATGAAACTGGAACTCATCTCCTAATGTCTTTGCAATAGATGCCTTCTACTCACATCTCTGATCACATTAATGAATGGAGGCGTATGCGTTGTCTTATCAAATTCAAGATCCCGGATTAGCTCTTGACTAAATGGTTCAATAAATCATTCATCCTACCTATTGCCAAATATATAGCCATGGGTGGTTGTGTGACTAAGGAATAATATATTACCCATGCTTAGTATTTGGATTTATTTTATTCACAATCTAACACATTATATGAACTTTTACCTAGTGCCCAACGACCTTCGATCGGCCCTGCCTCTTCCCAACCTGCAGATTCACCACCTATCGATGGCATGATTGGATATGTGGCTCAACGGTCTAGTAGTACTCCGACTACTTCTTTGAAACCTAAATCTGCTATAGCCGTTGCAACTTCGAAAACTGTTGTTACTCCTAAGAATCCTGGTAAAGCCTCGAGGCTAAATGTTGACCAATATACCACAATAGATAAATCCTCAAAAGGCAAGGAGAAGGGTAAAGGAAAAAATAAACAAGATACCCTTAAATAGGATTCCCAAAAACAGTGAGTCGATGACACACCCAAACAAAAACCTAAATATCCTTGCTTGATCTATGATGACGATCATTATACCAAGGATTACCCTCGGTGTGCCGAAGTAAGTTGTCTTCTGAAAGGCACTACAGGGTCGCCAATTGTGCTTAAGGAACCTTTTCTGTCTTAGCAAACACAATTGGTAGACCAACCCCATGCCAAAGCCTCTGGAATCTCTTAGGTGTTTATGAGTGGCTCATAACATATTTTGTAGCCACGAGATTAACATATTATCCATCTCCCAAGAAACCTACGGTGGAGAAATATACCACTGTTGTACCCTCTTCCTCCACTCCATCCATTTCTGGTCCTCTCCACATCGAGAAACCTAACACCGATTCCATCATCCGACCACCCCCTAAAGGTGTTCTTCGGAAATGTCTTATAATCTGAATGCTCGAGCTGCGCAACACTACAACATTGTAAAAGACTTGGCTCAAGCATCGTTAACGATGTCGGCTTTGGAAGTCCTTCATACGTGTCTATCACAAAGTAATGCTCTGATGTCCACTATTAGAGGGATTGATCCCATAGATTCCAATTTGACTACTTTTGATCTCAAAAACCATGTTCCTCGCTTTCCACCTCAACTTGCTTTCCTTATACAATTTGTTGTTATGGGCAAGACTATCCACCAGATTTTTGTTGATGAAGGAGAATCCACATGCATCATGTCCATCTCATGTTGGAAATGCATTGTTTCCCCTCCTCTCAACCAATCTCCGAACACATTAGAAGCTTTCGATGGTCGAGGTTTCCGCCCATATGGTATTATCAACTCCTTACCCATTCAGTTGGAGGGAAAGATAGTCAATTTAGAAGTCAAGGATGTTGACACCAATCTCAATTATAACCTTTTACTTGGTCAGAGCTGGACTCATGCAATGTTTTGTGTGGTCTCTTCTCTCTTCTATGTAATTTGTTTTCCCCATCAAGGGAAATATGTCATTGTTGATCAATTAGCTTTCTTTTCCTCTTATTCTTCAATGGGTAATGTGCCTTATGTTGGGAAAACCAACATCCCGTACGAAAGTGTTGGAGCAGGCCTTTTTAAGGATATTTCCTTAATGGGAACTTTTTCCCTTCCTCCTTCCTCAAATGTTTCCTCAATTAACATGATCTCATCTACTTATGACCCATGGATTATTCCTCGTCTTGACCTGATCAATGATTTTGGCGATGCCATGCTGCTTAGCCCAGTTGAGAAATATTATCAAACTGTCCTTTTGGCTTTTGCGGCTGCATCCACAACCCATGGTTAATTGAGGTTTTCACTAGACTCGTATCTACAAACCCCTTGGCTTGGTTCTTTTGATTCCAAAAATCCTTTGAGTGAGACATTCCACACTGACAAAAACATTGTTGAAGTCATGTCTCTAGACGAAACCCCTTGGAATCATACTCATCACCATTCCTCTTTTCTTCCTAACCGTGGGTCAATTCCTACTTGTCTAGGTACTTAACTTTCTCCTGAAACGACAACTCTGTTTCAGACACCTATCTTGGTTCATGAAGTGTTGTCTGAAGGTAATCTAGGCAAAATTTTGACAACCATGCCCATCGACATCTCGGTTAATCCCGGGATTGTCAAAAATATTCACATAGGGGTTGCATGTTCTCCTAATGAGATTAAGATTTACATAGCCTTGTTCAAATAATTTCGTGATGTATTTGCCTTGTCTTATGAAGAGATGCCTGTCATTGATCCTAGTATCATGGTACATGAGATTCATACCTATCTAAATGCAAAACCTATATGACAACGTCTTCTTCTGGTGCACCTGCAGAAGGCAGCTGCCATTAAGGGAGAAGTTGAAAACCTTCTAAAAGTTGGCTTTAGTTATCCTATTCCACTGACAGATTGGGTCTCCAACATCGTTCCGATAACTAAGAAACAGGGAACCGTACGAGTCTATGTTGACTATCAAGGTATCAACCGAGCCTATCATAAGGACAATTATCCTACTCCCTTCATTGACTAGATTAACGATGAATGTGCTGGGAAAGAAATTTTATCCTTCATGGATGGATTCTAGGGATATAATCAAATTAATATTCGTCCTTCCCAATCAACACAAAAATGAACCTTCCCTTAATGTGGAATCTCTTCTTCTGGAAGTGAGATGAGACTCTTTGTATTGTGGTATCTTGGCATGTGTTTTAATCACGTATTTAAAGTTTGGAAAGATTGAGTGGAAGTTTGTGTAGCTAGTGGATGAAGGAAGAGTGAACTTGTGACATCTTATTTTAGCTATAAATATTTGTTAAGTTTCCTCTTAAAATCACTCCAACTCAAGCACTGGAATTTGGCTTGGGGGTGGCAGCTACAAGTAAATGTGTTTGTAGCTTGTCAAAGGATGGGTGGAGAGTTAGAGTCCTAATCTCAGTTTCTAGATCTCTTATAAGATAAGTATTATCTTATGTCTTTTTCCATGTGAGTATCAAGTCTCTATTTATTTTTATGAAATAATGTCATGATAATATTGAGGAGTGTTGTTTACCTGCATGAATGAGGAATATCAATATCTTGTTTAAATATTTAAGGAACAATTCATTTCCTATGTATATGTCTGAGCTTGAAATTAACCTAGGAGGTACCTGAGCATGAAGATATGGGAATTATCTATATTAATTATTAATCAATTCCACTAACATGTTTGAATATTTTTCCACTGTGTTGATAAATTGCTCATTTTAACAATAAGGAATGTGACTTCCTATTAGAATTGGTCCCTGATTATTTTCCTAGGAATGGGTTTATTCATGTATCCATCTTGAGCCTAGAAATTGGTCTAAATGACATGTTGTTGGAGAGATAGATCAATATGTGTTGGTCAAATGAATACCCGCTTTTAAAATATCTTGGCTATCGGGTCGGTAATTACCCATAAGCTCAGGAGAGATAGCCTTGAACACACACACACACACACACACACACACACACACACACACACACACACATATATATATATTAACATTTAGTTCAACTATGCATTTGCAGGCTAAGTTTGGGTTGAAGTAGCACAAGTTCAGGAAGGATAGCTTGGAAGGGCCTTCATATACCCTTGTATATCTATAGACCATGCATTATAGGCTTGGGTGAAGGCCCTTATACATGCAATAATAGTCACTAAGCATGGGGTTGGAATCCTTAAGGCTGGAGCACAGGACTTCGGAAGGAAACAACGTAAACCCTCTTCAATCCATTGACCAAGCGCGATGATGAAGCCCTTAAATAGGATAAATCTGGGTTGTCAAGAGTTAATAACTTATATCCACACATGTCTCTTAGAGGTTTGACCCCAATGAAACTTGTATCTTGAAGCGTCAAGATGACGAAAATTGTTAGTGTACTCACCATGAAACACATACAGAAACATCCCTGAAGAAGAGAAGAAAAGTTGCCCTGAGAGAATTCTAGAGAAATTTTCCTGAAACCCTAGTTTTCAGGATCAACCGACTTTGCACTAATGCTGGCCCATGTTGATGATTTTTGCAGCATGTTGACCTAGCGTTGCCAACGCAGCTTTTGATAGGAAAACTCGCATTGAACCACTTTTGGCAGTTTTTCCTAAAGTGGAGGAGAAGCTTCTCTTACTAGAAGCCATGAGAATGACACGCTGGTTGTTGTTGAATGAAGATATGGTTGAGTTCTCCCATTTTGAGTCCTTGATCCTACCTTTACAAATATTCCACTTGAGATGTAGACCTTCCTCCCTCTTTTATTGATCCCTAACTCCCTCTCCTTTCCTATAAATCAAGTCCCTTCTATCCCCAAATGGTTGGTCATTGCTTGGTTGCATTCCTATGTTGAAACTATGCCTAAATGTTGCCCATCTAACTAAGGAAAAGGAGTGGTTGAATGGTCTTGGCTTGGACTTGGAAATCCACAACAAAAGAGGCTTCCAACATCAAGGCACCTATGGTTGTATGCTTCCCTCACTTCTATTAATAAATACATCTTATGTTTACTTTCCATAAGTGTATAAATCATTATTCATTTAGCATGATGCTCCTTGATCTGTCATGTAGTTTATGTTAGAGTGAACTATGCTACGTATGCTTTCGTCTCTTGTTTGATCTTCCTTGCAGGTACTCATCTGTGATGGCGTAAAGAGGATTGAACCTATAAGCGAGAAGGTCAAGAATGACATCAACAAGCACTTAGCATTAGAGCGAGGTAGGTTATATGTCTTATTTTTCATTTTCCAACATAATCTAGGAAAGTATGCACTTGTTTGTCTAGTTTATTTCTATATCCTCTCATAGGACTAGAGAGATCGCTTTTTTCCACAGAATGGATTGTCTTCACAACAAAATGGCGACCCCACTGGGGAGCCTATAGCCCTTTCAACCTATTTCTTGGATTTGGTCTATTAGATCAGTTTGGCCAACCATTTAGTCATAAGTTATTTTGATTTTGTATAGGTCTGCACTTTGAGTGATCAGTCCTTTAGAGTGTTAAGTCTGAACTTCTTTTGAAATTATTTTTGTTTTTCCAAGTCAATCTCGTCCAACACGCTTTTTCCTGGAACAATCACGTTGCCAACACGGATTCTTCAATAAAATTCGCGTTGAAATCCGTGTCAGCACGGGTTTGACTGTAACAGTCACGCTGATCCCTGAAATTTGAGAAAATTTAGGGTGTTTGTCAGAAGGGTCTAGTGTGTCTTGACCTCTGAGGTCTTTTCTTATCCTGTGTGCTTGGATTTGTCAATATTTTGGCTGATTTTCTTGATTATTTGCAAAATTTATCCCATTTTCTTTGAAGTAATAGATGTGAATCTGATTGAGTTCTTAGGTTTTTAGGTCAATTGGATTCATCGCTTGCTGCTTGTTTGCATCATTGGGATACTAATTTTGCTGTTGATTAAGCGTTGTTTTCTCTTTTGGAAATCATTACTAAAAACACTTGCATTTGTTTTAGCTTTTACTTCAAAATTTTCTTTTCAGATTACATTAGGTTAATTTTCATTGGAAAGTCATTTTTGGTTTATAATTAAGCATAGATCACATTGCTTGATTTTGAAGCTGAAAGAAGTGCATTATTATTCATTCGAAAAGAAAAGTGAAAAACGTTTTCATGTAGGCGAATTTGAATCGAATTCCCTTTTAATTTGATGAGTGCATTGAAAAGTGAAAGTGAAAGATTCATAAAGCTACACGTTAACAAATTGAATTTCATTTTGCTTTTGTTGGGTTCATTAAAAAGTGAAAGCGAAAGATTCATATAGCTGCATGTTAACAAATTGAATCTCATCTTTCTTTTGTTGGGTTTATTAAAATAGTGAAAGTGGAAGTGAAATATAGGAAGATTTGTTTGTTTCATTCTTGATTATTGCATCAGTGTGTGAACCTCTTCCTTATGTTAGATAGCTTTCATCAAATTGAAAAGAATCATTTTCTTCATGCTAGATTGCATCATAGGTGTTTAGGTAATATTGATCTCCGGGACTTAAAACTGAAACTTAATTGAAGATTAACTTAAAATTTAATTCAATTAGCCTAAGGAGCATTTGTCATTAATGAAAAACATTTAGAGGTTTAGGCTAGAGATGTGTTCCGATGTTGTAAAACGTAGCAGTTTTCTTTGTTTGCCAGCGTCGTATCCCGATGGTGAAATCCCATTCCACGTACGGAAGTGTATAGGACCGTTCTCTAGTGCTTTCGGGTGTATTGGAGGCACTCCATGCATAGTAAGTATATGGGAACACTCTCATCGAACGGTTACGCATTAGAAAATGCTACTACAGATTAACACTCCCACATACTGTTGCATATATTTTTGGAGCCTCCTATAGGTTTCTATCCAACCACAAGTAACCGAGTTTGATGCCTTGTATATCATCATACACTGAATACAACATTCAGTGAGATTGACTGATGTACGTTAACTCCTTGGTTATGCTAAGGTGTCTATAGCATTTCATGGTTTCTTGGTAATCCTTTATGCCTAGTTTTATCCCTTATTTATTTTTTGATAATAAAATTAATCAAATACAGAATCACCAATTACCCCTGAAACGAAAACTCCCTTTTGTCCTCAACATTAATGGTTAATTGTAAAAATTGGTTTTAAGCCCAACGCATTCACCACCACACATTTCTAATTCATTCTTTGAAAATACATCATTGTAGAACCACCAAGAGTCCCAAACGAGACCCCATATGTTCATCGAAATACTAATGCATCCGATTCACCTAGAGTTGTAAGTATAGATAACGTTGAGCATGATTCTCTTGAAAGCCAAGGAGTTGAAATTGGTATTGTCCTAAGCATCTAAGCCCTTGCTTGCTGACCACCTCCAGAGTTGGTAGGCTCATCCCAGGACTCTCCTCTATCTATTCCTCATTCTGTTTCGAATTACTTACTTTTTCCTCCTAATCCACTCTTTGAATCAGATTCTTCTGTGTATTTATCACCTTGACATCTGTATAGTCTGTTTGATACTCCCAACTGTGTATATATCACCTTCACCTCTGAGTCCTTCTCCTAGACTGACTCAGGTTCCCAACTGAGAGTTGTTCCTGATCATGGCAACAGAAGGTGATAACCCACCTGTAGTGTAAATACCCCAAGGTATTGCAGCGGAAACTTCTGGAACTCACATTCCTAGTATACAGGTTAATCCTTTGTCACTGTTTCCTCCCGAAGTCTTTCCTTATGTTTTAGCTCCCTACATGATAAAGGGATCACGCACGCCTCCTCCTTATAGTAGTATTCCCTTGGTTCTGTTGGGTTATAACTCTCTCGAAGATGCTTTTTCAGATAATTCTGGTGCAAGTTCATTGTATCACAATCCCTTTTGGTCTTTTGGTTCTACGCCTACTACCAGATCATTTTTCCCAAACATGTCAATAACTCCACAAACCCCTACCCAACCTACAATATCGGTAAGTGAAAATCATGTTCCCCTTAGTCTCTTTGCTCCTCCTATTGTAGCCACAATAAATGTTATTCCTAATGTGAGTGGAAAGCATACAAATTCATATGTCCCAATGTCTAGGGGGAAATATCCACCGCTCTATACACTTCTGCTTCTAGTGTAAGCTACACAGCCCCTTTGTGGGCTAGTCAACCCATTGGTGTTGTTTCTAACCTAAGTGGAACATCAATTCCATCTGTATCAGGAAAATTTGGAGGGACACCTTTACAAGGTCAGCAAGTCCCTTTATCTCAACCTTCCTATTAACAGCCTTATACTCTTATAGGATCACAACAACTCCAAACTCTATATTAACAAGTAGGTCCTGAAATGCAATATGGTCCTCAAATGTAATATGCTTATGGGACTGGTAATTCTCCTCTACAACCACAAAATCCTATTCAACTATAGCAGGGACCCTACCCACAACCACAACTGCAGATGTCTTACCCGCAGCAACAACCACAAGTGTCCTACCCACAACCACAGTCGCAAGTGTCCTACTCATAGCCATAACAACAGGTTTCTTACCAAACTCAACAATGACATTATCAACAACCACGACAACAAATTCATATTCAACCCCAACAAGGAACTTACTCACAACTGCACCGACAGATTCCTTACCAATCCCAACAAGGATCTTACCAACAACCGTTGCAATAGTCGTAGCAGATGAAATAAGGATCTTACCAACAATAATATGGTCATTTTGCTTCGCAAACTCCATACATCCAATATGGTCACGAGACTCAGTATGGCCAATCTCTTTATGGTCAAACTCTATATGGTCAACCTCGATATGTTCAAAATACTTATGGTCAAACGCCTTATGGATAAAATCCTCCTCAATGGGGGCAAGCCCAAACTCAACAAGGCTGGAATACTCAATTTGGCACATACTAGAACCTATACTCCTTACAGCCCACAACTTCCCTTTTTTGCAACATTGGAATTACCAGATGTGTCTCACAAATGACCCAATACTTGACTCACCATATTGGCCTCTAATACCAACCAAAATTCCTAGCGATTGCCCCAAAATCGAAGGTAAATTTGGGGAAGACCCCCAAGCACATGTTATGACTTATCATTTATGGTGTTCCTCTAATTCTTGGGTCGATGATTCTATTCGATTACGTCTTTTCCATCGGACTTTAATAGGCACTGCTACCAAATGGTACATAGAACTCCCTCGTGGTGCTTTTCAAGACTTATACTTCAGCTATGGCTTTCCTCACTCACTTTTAATTGTCGGTCTGGTATGAAACTGGAACTCATCTCCTAATGTCTTTTCAATAGATGCCTTCTACTCACATCTTTGATCACATCAATGAATGGAGGCGCAGGTGTTGTCTTATCAAATTCAAGATCCCGGATCAGCTCTTGACTAAATCATTCACTAAATCATTCATCCCACCTATTGCCAAATATATAGTTTTGGGTGGTTGTGTGACCGAGGAACAATCTATCACCCATGCCTAGTATTTGGATTTGTTTTATTCACAATCTAACACGTTAGATGAACTTTTACTTGGCGCCCAACGACCTTTAATTGGCCCTGCCTCTTCCCAACCTACAGATTCACCACCTATCGATGGCATCATTGGATATGTGGCTCAACAATCTTGTAGTCATCTGACTACTTCTTTGAAACTTAAATATACTATAGCCGTTGCAACTTCGAAATCTGTTGTTACTCCTAAGAATCCTAGTAAAGCCTCTAGGCTAAATGTTGACCAATCTACCACAACAGAAAAATCTTCGAAAGGAAATGAGAAGGGTAATGGAAAAAATAAACAAGACACCCGTAAACAGGATTCCCAAAAACAGTCAGTCGTTGACACACCCAAACAAAAACCTAAATATCCTTGCTTGATATATGATGATGATCATTATACCAAGGGTTACCCTCGCCATGCCAAAGTAAGTTGTCTTCTGAAAGGCACTATAGGGTCACCAGTTGTGCTTAAGGAACCTTTTTTGTCTCAGCAGACACAATTGGTAGACCAACCCCATGCCCAAGCCTCTAGAATCTCTCAAGTTTTTATGAGTGGCTTAGAACATATTTTGTAGCCATGAGATCAACATATTATCCACCTCCCAAGAAACCTATGGTGGAGAAATATACCATTGATGTACCCTCTTCCTCCACTCCATCTAGTTCTGATCCTCTCCACGTTGAGAAACCTAACACCAATTCCATCATCCGACCACCCCCTAAAGGTGTTCTTTGGAAATCATCCTATAATTTGAATGCTCGAGCTGCGAAACACTACAACATTGTAGAAGACTTGGCTCAAGCACTGTTAACGATTTCGGCTTTGGAAGTCCTTCATACGTGTCTATCACAAAGTAAGGCTCAAATGTCCACTATTAGAGGGATTGATCCCACAGACTCCAATCTGATTACTTTTGATCTCGAAAACCATGTTCCTCTCTTTCCACCTCAAATTGCTTTCCTTATACAAGTTGTTGTTATGGGCAAGACTATCCACCAAATTGTCGTTGATGAAGGAGAATCCACATGCATCATGTCCATATCATGTTGTAAATGCATTGGTTCCCCTCCTCTCAACCAATCCCCTAACACATTAGAAGCTTTCGATGGTCAAGGTTTCTGCCCATATGGTAATATCAACTCCTTACCCATTCAGTTGGAGGGAAAGACAGTCAATTTAGAAGCCGAGGTTATTGACACCAATCTCAATTGGCTTTCTTTTCCTCTTATTCTACAATGGGCAATGTACCTTATGTTGGGAAAACCAACATCCCGTACGAAAGTGTTGGAGCAAGCCTTTTCAAGGATATTCCCTTAATGGGAACATTTTCTCTTCCTCCTCCCTCAAACGTTTCCTCAATTAACATGATCTCATCTACTTATGACCCATGGATTATTCCTCGGCTTGACCAGATCGATGATTTTGGCGATGTTATGCTACTTAACCCAGTTGAGAAAGGTTATCAAATTGTCCTTTTGACTTCTACGGCTGCATCCACAACTCATGATCAATTGAGGTTTTTCGCTAGACTCGTATCTACAAACCCCTTGGCTTGGTTCTTCTGATTCCGAAAATCGTTTGAGTCAAACATTCCTCACTAATGAAAACATTGTTGAAGTCATGTCTCTAGAAGAAACCCCTTGGAATCATATTCATCACCTTTCCTCTTTTCTTCCTAACCCCGGGTCAATTCCTACTTGTCTAGGTACTTTACTTTCTCCTGAAACGACCACTCCATTTCAGAAACCTATCTTGGTTCATGAAGTGTTGTCTGAAGGTAATTTAGGAAAAATTTCGGCAACCATGCCCATCGACATCTCGATTAATCCCGGGATTGTCAAAAATATTCACATAGGGGTTGCACGTTCTCCTGATGAGATTAAGATTTACACAGCCCTGTTCAAATAATTTCATGATGTATTTGCCTTGTCTTATGAAGAGATGCCTGCCATTGATCCTAATATTGTGGTACATGAAATTCATACCTATCCGAATGCAAAACCTGTATGACAATGTCTTCTTCTGGTGCACCCGCAGAAGGCAGCTGCCATTAAGGGAGAAGTTGAAAACCTTCTAAAAGTTGGCTTTAGTTATCCTATTCCACTGACAGATTGGGTCTCCAACATCGTTCTGGTAACTAAGAAACAAGGAACCCTACTAGTCCATGTTGACTATCAAGATATCAATCGAGTCTGTTCTAAGGACAATTATTCTACTCCCTTCATTGACCAGATTAATGATGAATGTGTTGGGAGTGAAATTTTCTCCTTTATGGATGGATTCTAGGGATATAATCAAATTAATATTCTTCCTTCCCAATCAACACAAAACTGACTTTATTTGTCCTTAGGGGAATTTCGCTTACAAAAAGCTTCCTTTTGGCTTGAAAAATGTCGGTGCAACCTTCCAATGAGCTATGTTCTATGCCTTCCATGATATTAAACATATTTTTCATCCATATCTTGACAATTTACTTGCACATTCGCTTAAATGTCAAGACCATCCAGCTCACCTCCGGGCAATTTTTCTTCGCTATCAACACTACAATATTCGATTTAATCCTCATAAGTGTGTCTTTTGCATGGAATCAGGTCATCTTTTATGCTTCGTAGTCTCTAAAGAGGGCATCTGCATTGATCCTCTCAAAGTGGAGGCCATTGTCAATTTGCCACCTCTGTCTTCCTTACATGAACTCCAGAGTTTGCAGGGTAAAGAAAATTGTCTTCATCGTTTCATCCCTAATTATGTTGAGCTTGCTAAGGGTTTTACTCACCTTCTAAAGAAAGGCGTCCCATTAATTTGGGATGAAATTTCTCAGAAGTCGTTTTTGAAGGCTTCCCTCATTAGTGCACCTTTGTTGCATCCTTTGAATTATCATCGCGATTATATTCGGTACTTGGCCACTGATGAAAATACCATTGGTATGGTGTTGGTTCAGGATGGTGATGACCAAAATGAGCATGTTATCTATTACTTGAGTCGTAAACTCTTTTATGTTGAGACTCGATATTCTCATGTAGAAAAGTTGGCATTGGCTGCAGTTCATGTTGTCCAATGTTTTTGTCACTATATTCTTTTGTGAAAAACTGAAGTGGTCTCTGATTGCAACCCCTTGACCTAAATTTTGTCTCGTCAGTTTCTTGGGGGAAAATAATCCAAATGGATTGTCATACTACAGGAGTTTGACTTAGAATTCACCAAAGCTAAGTCCATAAAATCACTTGTTTTTGCTGGATTAATTCGTGACATTCCCCCTGTAAACACGATTGCTGCATCTGATGAGTTTATTCATGATGATTCTCTCTTCCTTATTAGCACCCATGATCCATGGTATGGAGGTATCATCATATATCTCAAAACTCAAACTTTTCGATCAAAGTTATCTCGCTCTGAGCAACACTAAATCTGGTACCAGTCCCAACCCTACTACATTATTGGGAATACCTTAGACTGACGTGGCATAGATTCAGTCCTTTGACGATGTCTAATGCATGAGGAAGCTAAGAAAGCTTTGAATGACTGTCGCTCTGGAGCCTGTGGTAGTCATATGTTAGGATATGCTACCGCTCAAAAGATCCTTCGCATCGGTTATTTTTGGCCATCTATTTTCAAAGATTTCATTCTTGCAGTCCAAAAATTCCATGCTTGCCAAATTTACAACCGGAAGTTGCGAACCCTCACTCGGTCGGGGGCATGTATACATCACCGTTGTTGTTGATTATTTTACAAAATGGGTCGATGATCAGGAGCTCAAAATTTGCCAAAAATCCAAAGTTCTCGAAACTGTGTGAACCTTGAACAATTGTGTAGTGTTTGTCATCCTAAATCTGACATAACTTGTTTCACACGAAATGGACACCATATGCTCCTAGAAAAATGTTCTGTCCATTTTCTCAAACAGATAAATTTTGCAAAATTAGGCAACCCAGTCAACAATCTGTACTGCTGACGTGGCGGTGACTGTGCAGGCTGAGTTGACAGGTTGACAGGCCAATGGATCTCCTTTGGTGAATGAGGAGATCACAAGTGTCATCACTGTATAGGTCGAATTGGCAGTTTTTGATTGGTTGCAGGGTATTTGTCAGACCAGGCAGTAACTCCTCAAAATCAATTCGTTCATATTCATTCAAGTTGGTCTTTATTATATACATGAGGGAGATACTGTTCACTTCATCTCTCGGTGACTATTCATATTTCTTATTATTTATTTACATCAATTACACTTATTCACCCAATCCTGATGATTAGGTGTCAACATCCCCCCCCTTAATCTGAAGGGATGTTGGTGAGCCCAAGCATCGTTCTGAATCGTTCAAGCTTTTCTCTTCCAAGAGCTTTGGTGAATATGTCTGCAATTTGCTCATTAGTGGAACAATGGCAGAGATGGATTGTTTTGGCCTCAACATGATGTCAAATCAGATGATATTTAGTATTGATGTGCTTCGTTCGATCATGGAACTTTGGGTTCTTGGCCAAGACGCATTGTCAATCATGAGTGGAGTCGATTGTACTTGTTTTACCTGCAAATCTTCAAGAATTTTCCTCAGCCACACAATTTCTTTTGTTGCCTCAGCTGCTGCCACATATTCTGCTTTTGTTGTGGAATCTGCTGGAACTAATTGTTTGTGTGATCTCCAGGAGAAAACTCCTGATCCAAGACTCATAGAATAACCTAAAGTAGATAACCCAATTTCTTTGTCTCCATCGAAGTCTGAATTAGAGTATCCAATCAAGCTGAAGTTGTCCACCTATGTATACTTGATACCAAAGTCTTGAGTTCCCTTCAAGTACCTTAGAACTCTTTTTGTAGCATACCAATGTCCCTCACAAGGCTTTTGCATAAACCTGGAGAGGATTCCAATAGCAAACGAAATGTCTGGTTTGGTAGTAGTTAGGTAGTTGAGACTTC